>VDFB02000017.1:87519170-87550637 GCA_007258455.2 Sequoia sempervirens | reverse complement strand
GAAGATTGACTCTTTTTTGTAATAATTAAAGTAGAAGGAATAGTATGTCCTGTACAAAGATATAAGGTGCCTACTTTCACACCTTTTGCTACTACTAAGGCACCCTTTGTGACCTTCCAATTTTATCACTAAATGTAACACAACCTTCTCATCATCTAGTACCATCTTGAAATTAAATTTTTGCTTAACTTTGGAACATGCCTTACCTCATGTGGTAGCCAATGATTCCCATTTTGCAACTTAATCTTGATTCTTCCCTTTCCAACAATCTGACAGGGTTTTTTATCTCCTAAATAAACCAGCCCAAAATCCCCTTGGACATAATCAAGAAAATAACTTCTATGGGGGTAGCATGAAATGAAGCCCCCGAATCTAACACCTAAGAATCATCAGCATTATCAAGAGAAAGAATCAAAGCATCCTCATCAGATTTATTAGTTACCACATTTGCCTCTTTACTTCCTTCCTTTCTGTCTCCATCTTTATTTTTTAGAGACCAACAATCTTTCTTCAAATGACTCGGCTTACCACAGTACCAATAATCCCTCATGTCTCTAGATTAGGACCTTTTGTCCTTTGATTTTCCTCGTGACTTCCCATGATTTCTAGAATTGTTTCCTCTCTCCTTTGTTCTGCCCCTGCTTTCTGCATTCAAAACACTGCCTGATGTGGATGTTCCACCTGAGCTTTTCCTACGAATTTCCTCACTCAAAATAACACCAACAACATCATCAAACTTCAATGTGTTCGAACCAAAAATAGAATTGCTAACAGCCATTACCAAGCTATTCCAGCTTTCAGGCAAAGAACAAAGAATCAAAAGAGCCCTAACTTCTTCATCAAAGTTTACTTATACAGAAGTTAATTGACTGGTGACCGTATTAAACTCATTCAAATGATTAGTAACTGACCCACCTTCTACCATTTTCATATTAAATAAATGCTTCATAAGAAATACCTTATTCGAAGCGGAAGGATTTTCATATAACTTCGCTAGGATTTCCATCAACTCTTGAGTTGTCTTTGCTATTGTAATATTGAATGCCACCGATTGTGCCAGGCATAGACGAATACTACCAAGAGCCTTTCTATCCAATATCTCCCAGTCCTCATCTAACATTGCTACGGGTTTCTTGGCTTTCCCTTCCAATGGCCGCCATAAATCCTTCTGATAGAGATAGTCCTCCATCTGCATCTTCCATAACTGATAGTTCTGCCCATTGAACTTCTCAACCTTCTTACCCTCATCTGCCATTGCTCCCACTCAACCGTGAGACTCCCACTCAGCCATGAGACTTTCCTACAGACAATAATTGAAACACAACTCACTCTGATACCACTTGTTAGGGTTAGAGATGGCAGATATCTAACAATTAAATGTAGATTTAAATAATAAACAAAGAAACTAAAACATACACAGAATAAATCATAACACAGAGAATTTAACGTGGTTCACCCAATCTGGGCTACATCCACCAAACCGCAGCCATCCAATACTTTTATTATCCAGTGCAAAACCTATTACAATCTTGCGAATAATCACATTTTTCATCATACTGTAACCCCCATCCCAACCCCTTTTAACAAGCTTTTAGAAGCTTCTAGAATTAGGGTTTTACAAAGTCAATTTTATAGGGGGTCGGGGTGTATAGTATACCATGGACTATACAGTATAGCATGATTAGTCACCACATACCAACAATAGCTCCTTACTGCTACTCTACAAGGTATTCTTGTTTACTTTATTTCCATGTTCAAAATTCCCAATTACATTGCTGAGAAGTTTGAGAAGATCCAAAGAGTCTTTCTATGGTCAGGGACTGAAGATAAAAAGATGTCACTAGTCAGTTGGGAGAAATTTTTCCTTCCCAAGATTGAGGGGGGGATAGGCATCAAGAAAGTCCTTGTGTCTAATAAGGCTTTGCTTACTAAAGTGGGGTGGGACCAGTTAATAGATAAAAAGGATTGGTGTAGAATAATGAAAGCCAACTACCTAAACAACTATCCTCTAATCAAATGTATGGAGAATGATCATCCCCGTGGGTCTCTAGCTTAGAACAACATTTGAAAAATGAAGAAGTTGTTGTTGTCTAGCCTGAAATGGATACTTGGAAAAGGTAGTAAGATTCATTTCTAGGAGGATTCATGGCTCTTGGATTCTCCCTTGGCCGATTCTGAATTCAAAAATTTGATGGAACCTGTTGCTCAGTTCTTTGGTAGGAATGTGGAGGATTACATACATGAATTTCATGGTGCTAGGTGTTGGAAAGATATTGGCTCACGTGGCCCTCTCTCCCCTAACCTAAAATTTCTTGCTTCCTCCTTATAGGTTTTACTCTCTCAATACAGATTACCTTTGTCTGATATTGAAGATGATTTCTTTTGGGCCTTGGATAGTAAAGGTGACTTGATTGTTAGGACAACTTATGGTTCACTGTCAGACATGGGTATTCAGAGTAAGTTATGGAAGAAGGTTTGGAATTGTCACCTGATTGCTAAAATAAATTTATTTTGGTGGAAAACCTACCACAATAGGATCCTAACCCAAGATAATCTAAGGAGGGGATTCCAAATCCCAAACAGGTGCTTGTTGTTTAAAGATAACAAAGAAACTATGGATCATATGCTTCTGCACTATTTTTTTGATGTTGGTGTATGAGATCTTGTCTTTCAAAAGTTAGAGACACACTAGATGTTGAATAAAGATTTGGCTTCCTTTGTGGTGGGGTGGAATGGTCCTTCCCCCTCCCCTTGGAAATTTGGAGGCAAATTCCTCCTATTATCTGCTGGTGCATTTGGAAGGAAAGGAACTGATCCAGGTGGATCTATAGGGCCTGAAATAGAAGTGTTCTAGTTTCTCTCAGAAGCAGTGTCATCATGTAGAGCACATAATCCTGAATCCGGCGCAACTTGAACAGGCGAAAAAGGAGTCTGTTTGCTCAAGTTACGCACAGTCAAAGTTGGGTCAACCCTTGGACCAGGAGGCCATCAGGAGGCAAAAAGTTGATAGACTCAGAATCGGCCGAAAGCGGTGTCAGTTCAGAGGGCTCGTTGACACGATCACAACGAAGTTCGTTTCATCAAATTTTGAGTCCGTATGTCTGAGATATCGCCGGTCAAAGCCCGGTCAAAGGTTGGTCAACTCAATTATCAGGGATGAGAAAAAGAGTGGAAAAATTCATCGTCACCAAAATGGTTGAAATTGGCATCAACGCGAAGGTCTCATCATCATGATTCCAACGGCGTTAGTTTCGTCGAAAACGGAGCACGTACGTGAGAGTTATAGCCAGTCAAAGTTGCAGTTGACCAAGGTACAAGTGGTATGATTGCTGACGTCAGCATGACGTCATCCTGCTGACTTGGAAGAAAAGGCATCATACGGATGCTTAGGTGGACCAATAGCATCTTGACACATGGTAGTTCGTACTATGATGACGTCATCACTTTCACTGAAACACGGATGATGTGGACCAATTAGGTGTGGACACGTGTCCACTTCAACAGACGTGGCGATGACTGGACAGGTGACGAAGGCTGACAGCATGGAGTCTATAGTGAATGATTGTAGGACACATGGCATTGTTTGTAGAAAACATGTGGCACTCCTGGCGAATCATCTCTTGACACGTGGCCATTGATCTTTCCGACGGGTGGAGTTGTTGATAAGTTTGTTTATCAAAAATATTGTTTGGGGGCTCGAACACATAACCACTCATTTCCGAGTAATCCGCTGACCCGTTGCACCGAACACTGTTCGCTTTGGTATATTTATGCGTCGGTTTGTTTTGTTGATGTTCTACTCCCGATTTTGTTTTAAAAATGGCCGGCGGGGGTTTGGAACCCCGAACCGGCCGGGTTATAAAATACTCGCTCACCAATAAGCCACCGAAAATGGTTAGAATGTATGTTGCACAGGTTTTAAATACTGAGTTGTTAGGCCCGAATTGTTAACTAATAACAATAAGGGGTTATTGGTTAAGGTGGGAAATAAAACAATAATCCTTTCTTAGGGTTAGTTAAAACCACCTAGAGCCCGAGTGAAGTATTGAAGGGCTTAAATAATTTTTAAAGATTATTAAGGATATTTTGAATATTCTTATGTAAAATGGAGGGATAAGGTTGTTTTATGTAAATCTTATGGTTTTCACCATATCGGGTAAACTTCAAGTATAAAAGGGAGGAGTCTTGGAGTATTTTTCATCAATCATCCATAGTTGATCATCACTTCCTAAGTTGATCCATCAGTTGATCATTCTTCTCTTGTTTTCCCTTTCTCTTGGTCTTTGAGAGGCTTTTTGTGAGAGAATTTCTTAGAGGGAATTAGGAGAATATTTATTGTGATGTATTGATGTTCTGAGTCTTGTAGTAGTACCTATTAGGCAAAGTTAGTTTCCTTACTCTTTGTTAATCATCCCTAGCCTTGGAGAGCTTTTTGATAGGGGTATGAGTGAGAGACTTTTTGTATAACTTTGTGGAAGGCTACAAGGTATTGTAAGCAGTCTTACAAGAAGCTCGTGGAGATTGTACTGCATTTCAGAACATATCAATATATTGGTCACTCGATTGAGCTCGACCCGGAGACGTAGTCCACTCGGACGAACTCCGTAATCAAATCGGTGTCTTCTTATCTCTCTCTTGATTCTATGTTTTGAATCTTCTCTGATTAATGTTCATGTTACTTCATTGTTGATGTCTTTACACCTTTGTTCGTAATCACTCTCAACGTTTGTCATAGATCCCTTCCGCTATACGGATCAGGAACAATAGAGTGTTTCAAGATATTGAGAAGAGCCTAAAGGAAGTATTTGGTTGTAGATCAAGGCTTATCTCTAAAAGTCTCTTCTTACTAAAGTGGAAACCACCGGACACATCCCCAACTGGTTAGGAGATCAAAATGGCTAAATCTTAGAAAATTGAGCTTGGTATTGATTCCTTTGATAACTCCAAATCTATTGCTAGTAAAAAAACTGTTTGGAAACATCTGTTTGAGGATTGGTTTAAACTAAATTTTGATGGCACGGCTAAGGGAAACCCTGGTCTGGCCAGCATAGGTGGTGTCATAAGATACTTTTTGGGCAACTTGGTAGTTGGGTATGCTATTGGTATTGGTATCCACTCTTCTATGGTAGCGGACGCTCGTGCGCTACTCAAGGGTTTTGAGATTGTTGTCACTCTGGGCATTAAGAACCTGGAAATTAAGGGGGATTCTAAGAATGTGATTGACTCTATTAATTTGGGTCATTTTCTTGGTTGGAACTTACAAGATATTCTTCTAGATAGTAATATCTTAATCTCTATATTTGATAGGTATCTATGGGGTCCATATGACAGATTTGCAAGTGTTGGAAAAAGATTTATGTTTTTTTGGTGATTCAAAGGTTAATCCTCTTGAAGCGAAGGAATTACTCTAATATTAATGATTGATATGTCTTTCTTTTTTAGGAATAGGTGGCATTCTCTAACAAATCATTGGTTGGTTTGGTCTAGGAAGTGTGAGGTATCTGAGCTCAAGTGGGTTGCCACTTGGGTTTTTCTTCTCATGGTCATTGTTGGTGGGGCCCCTAACCCTTGCGGGCTATCTTTTCAATGGTACAACAGATCTCTTCAAATCTCATGGAGTTCGTGTATTAGGATTTACTCCGCCATTTTTTTTAATAATTCCAAATTAAGGCATCTTTTATGCCTTAGATTTTATCAAATGTACTTGAATATATCTAATTTTCCCCTTGAAAATTTTATTTTTTTTAGAAAATGTGTAACTTCATTAAGTTGAGATATTTGGATTTAAATCCGGAGCCCATTATTACTTCTCTTTGGTTAATTTTTGGGTTTCCTTGTGATGATGATGAGCTTGCATGGCGGATGTCATGAGAAATGACCATGAAAACATGTGAACGTCACTTTTCCTTTCTTACGCCTCTTCATCCCAATGGGCATTGTAATTTTTTTTTGCAATGGTAACCTCTCTAATGTTCTTTCTATTTTTTGGCTTTTCTTTTTTAGCTACTGTGTGATGTGGGGTCACGGTGGGTGGTGAGCATGTTAGGACTAAGCCAGAAAGTTGTGATGAGTTTCACCAGGATCCCCTAGCTTAGCATATTTGTTCAAAAGGTGGGCTTGTGCCGCTCATGGAAAATCTTGTGGGCCATGACGAGATGTTGTCACTCCAATTTGCTAGCTCTTGGAAGGATCAACAGGTCACCCTGGGTGGCATTGCTTTCGACGTGAATGAAGAGGTTATTGGTAGGGCTACTGGCCTCTCCTGTAAAGGCATAAAGTATAAAAAATAAACTAAATCGTAGGACTTGGTGAATCTAACTACGTTTTTTAAAGGAAATGAGAAGCTAGTGAAAAAGTAGTCTAGCTTCGATTAGGAAGCATTGCCTTAAACCTTGGGATAAGGTCTGCCTTTCCATCATTAAGTATGTCACTCTCGAGGGCCATTTCAAGGTATTTTATTTTGACCACTTACCGCTATTGAATCACTTAAGGCATAGGATGTTGCTTAGTTTCCCTTTCTTTCTGCTTTCTTCATTGGAAAGTTCCATCAAAGAATCGTAGGAAATTTCCACTCTCAACCCTGATTCTCTGCCTCCTTTATCATTGTACCAAGGCCTTATCCACAGACTCTACCATTTCCATTCGACTTTGGTCCCTCCCAAACCCATCTCGGCTATGAGGGTGGAAGAATTAGTTTCCCCAAAAATTAACCCTGGTAACCCTTCCCCTATTGTTTTGGTGGGCTCTAAGAGGAAATCCCCCATCACTGAGGATGTTCCTAGTACTAAGACTATAAACACTTCTCCCTAGAAGAAAAATAAAATTGAGGTTGGGTTGACCCAGTCGAGTGTGGCGGCTGGGCTCTGTGAGCTGAAAAGTAAGAAGGTTAGCAGACTGGCTGCTAAGAAGAAAGGAAAAAATGTGTCTTTTCTTCTGAGGGTGCTTCTAATCTCTAAGGAAGATAAATTTGACGAGGAAAAATATTCTAAGGATGATATTGTGGTGGGGGATAGATTTGAGTTATGGAGCAGATGAGTGTGAGAAGATCACATAGACTAGCACAGTACAAGAAAGAGGCCCCTATAGATAATATCTCTAGTGACTCGGTTAAGTCTGACGGCAGGGTTGAAGGCATCAAAGCTACTAAAAAGATGAAGGACATGGACCCATAGAAGACCCAAGTCACTTCTCTGACTTAAACTGGATGCTTCAGTAGGATTCTACCAATTCCTTGGATACTAGGGTTGGTGCTGAAATGGAGATCCAGAGCAAGGAGGACAAAGCAGATGAACTCGGAGAGCTGCAGGAATAGGTCACTATGTTGAATCATAAGGTTAATTTCCTGGCTTAGTTTACTTTCAAGATGATTCACAAGTTGGCTCTCACTCTCTTGGATGTTGTCAAGGAGGAATTGGACAAGAACACCATAGATGAAGGCCCCAACTGGATTGGGGAGGATGTGTTAAACCTCCTAGTCAAGAAATGGGATGGTTTAGACAATTAGTTATTGGGTCTGTGATGTGTTGTGCCTTTGTTGTTACTAGGTTGTGTCTGTGTCTCTTGTATGTTGTTACTATAATCTTTTTTGATACTTTTTGGTTATGATACTTTTTGGCCTTGTGGGCTCCTTGTGTAAAGGGTACAACACCCTATAAATGTTGCTTATATTATCAAAAACACATAGTAGGTAAGATGACATTGGAAATTTTTTAATATTGTAATATTATATGTTAGGCTCAACATTAAAGGGTGGTGAAAATTAAGTGTCTACACTCTCATCAAGTAAAAAGAGCCCCTAGTTGGACTAATTCAACAACTATGGAACAATGATTGAAGACAACAAACAACCAAAATAATATGCTCCTAGAATGATGATACAAATATTGATGTAATAATTCTCCCATGATTTTATAATGTGAATACTCTTATAATGATTCCTAGATAAATTTAAATGAATGGGTGAATGTCTTTAAATGCATCAACAAAACACTCATGTCAACAATACATGTGTTACGTTCCTACACAATAACTAGTAGGTAAAATGATGTTGACAAAATCTAAAGATAAATATATTATAAGATTATATGTTAGGCTCAAGATTAGAAGATGGTGAAAATTAAGTCTACACTCTCATAAAGTAAAAGGAGCCCCTAATTGAACTAATTGAAAAACTTAAGAACAATGATTAAAGATTACAAAAAACCAATATAGCATGCTCCCAAAATGATGATGCAAATGTTGATGTAATGATTCTACCATGATGTTATCATGTGAATACTTGTTAATGATTCGTAGATAATTTCAAATGAATGAGGGAATGTCTTTAAATACAATAAAGCACGTGTCAAAAAAGACATTTGTTAGATTAGTGCATGACACATGGTAGGTAAGATGGAATCAAAAAAATATAAATCTAACTAGATTCTAATATTATATGGTAGGCTCAACATTAGAAGGTGGTGAAAATTAAGTGTCTACACTCTCTTCAAGTAAAAGGAGCCCCTAGTTAGACTAATTGAACAACTTAAGAACAATGATTGAAGACAACAAACAACCAATATAGCATACTCTCAACAAAATGATGCAAATGTTTATGTAATGATTCTCCATGATGTTACCATGTGAATAGTCTTATAATGATTTGTAGATAATTTGAAATGAATGGGTGAATGTATTTAAATACACCAACAAAGCACACACATCAACAAGACATGTGTTACATTACTACACAATAACTAGTAAGATTGAAAAAATCCAAATTTAAACATATTCTAATATTATATGTTAGGTTCAACATTAGAAGTTATTGAAAATTAAGTGTATACACTCCAATCAAGTAAATGGAGCCCCTAGTTGGACTAATTGAACAACTTAAGAACAATGATTAAAGATGACAAACAACCAACATAACATGCTCCTAGAATGATGATGCAAATGTTGATGCAATAATTCTCCCATGATTTTATCATGTGAATACTCTTATAATGATTCCTAGATAATTTTAAATGAATGGGTGAATGTATTTAAATACACCAATAAAACACACACGTCAAGAATTTGTGTTACATTTCTACACAATAACTAGTAGGTAAAATGATGTTGACAAAGTCTAAAGCTAAATCTATTCTAATATTATAGGTTAGGCTCAACATTAGAAGGTGGTGAAAATTAAGTTTCTACACTCTTATCAAGTAAAAGGAGCCCCTAGTTGGACTAATCGAACAACTTAAGAACATTGATTGAAGACAACAAATAACCAATATAGCATGCTCCCAAAATGATACAAATACTAATGTAATGATTCTACCATGATGTTATCATGTGAATAATCTTTAATTATTTGTAGATAATTTCAATAATTTCAAAGGAATGAGGGAATTTCTTTAAATACAACAAAGCACACACATCAAAATAGACATGTGTTAGGTTAGTGCAAAACACATAGTAGTTAAGATGGAATTAAGGGTAAAAGTACAAAGTTATGTCACACTTTTGGCCAATTTATCAACACAAGTAAATTTAAGTATTTCTAACTAAAAATCAATTTTGGTCAAACATATGATCTTGTAAGATTCATTATAGCTATGTTAGATATGTCCAAAACTTTTCCAACTAAAAATGTTGGCTAAATGCATATGTAGCACCACTTTGAGGCCAATTTACCGAAAAAATAGATTTATTTGAAAAAATTGATGTTTCAACAACTTTTACTTATGTAAATAACATTTTTTTTAAATATAAAAATACCCTTTTGTAGATCCATAAGTGTAGTTTTCAAAAATATATATTAATAATTTAATTATTATTTATACTTTCCTTTTTTTGATGAATAGGCAACTAACTATATTAATACTTTCCTTTTTATTTTTTCTAAAAGTAGGTTATCAACACAAAATATTAGGTTGATTATCATGTCAAGGAGAAATAGTAAAACTTATTAAAAAAAATTGAAAAAAATATAATGTACCAGATAAAAGAATCTATATCAAGATGGTATAATTTTTTCCATTTTAGATAAATAGATAATATGAAAGTTGATGTTGAATGGAAACAATGTTTTAATACACACACATTTTAATATTTATATAAAAATATATATTTATCAAAATTGGCAAAAAATATATCCATGCACTAAAGGTTCAAGTTACAAATACACACAAAAAAATTGAGGGAAAAAAATTACTATATAAAGATTGATGTCTCATGTAACTTCATTTTTCAGCATTTTTTTAGCAACTAATTTTAGTGTCAATTTTTAAAAAACTATATTCAAATGATTTTTTATTTTAAAAAAAAAAATACAAGCATAAAATATACTAAAAAATAAACATATTATTAGTTTACATCGTTTCAAACTTCAAAACATATATGTCACTTTTTAGTGATTTAAGTTTAAAAGTTGGATCAGTGTTGGTCGTTTCCTTTAAAAAAAGTGAGACAACTTTGTACTTTTACCCTTGACAAGATCTAAATTTAAATATATTCTAATATTATATGTTAGGCTCAACATTAGAAGGTGGTGGAAATTAAGTGTCTACACTCTCATGAAGTAAAAGGAGCCCCTATTTGGACTAACTGAACAACTTAAGAACAATGATTGAAGACAAAAAACAACCAATATAGCATGCTCTCAAAATGATGATGCAAATGCTGATGTAATGATTCTCCATGATGTTACCATGTGAATACTCTTATAGTGATTTGTAGATAATTTGAAATGAAAGGGTGAAAGTCTTTAAATACACCAACAAAGCACACACATCAACAAGACATGTGTTACGTTACTACACAATAACTAGAAGGTAAAAAAACATTGAAAAAATCTAAATTTAAATATATTCTAAGATTATATGTTAGGCTCAACATTAGAAGGTGATAAGAATTAAGTGTCTACACTCTCGTCAAGTAAAATAAGCCCCTAGTTGGACTAATTCAACAAATTTGGAAAAATTATTAAAGGCAACAAACAACCAATATAGCATGCTCCCAAAATGATGATGCAAATGTTGATGCAATGATTCTACCATGATGTTATCATGTGAATACTCTTTAATGTTTCGTAGATAATTTTAATAATTTTGAAGGAATGGGGGAATGTCTTTAAATATAACAAAGCTCACAAATCAAAATAGACATGTATTAGGTAAGTGTAAAACACATAGTAGGTAAGATGGCATTAACAAAATCTAGATTTAAATAATTATAATATTATATGTTTGGCTCAACTTCAAAAGACTACACTCTCATCAAGTAAAAAGAGCCCCAAGTTGGACTAATTCAACAACTTTGGAAAAATGATTGAAGACAACAAACAACCAAATATAGTATGTTCCCAAAATGACAATGCAAATGTTGATGTAATGATTCTACCATGATGTTATCATGTGAATACTCTTATATTGATTCATAGATAATTTCAAATGAATGGGTGAATATCTTTAAATACACCAACAAAACACGTACATCAACAAGACGTGTGTTACATTATTACACAATAACTAGTAGGTAAAAAGACATTGACAAAATCCAAATTTAAATATATTCTAAGATTATATGTTAGGCTCAACATTAGAAAGTGGTGAAAATTAAGTGTCTACATTCTCATCAAGTAAAAAATGCCCCTAGTTGGACTAATTCAACAACTTTGGAAAAATGATTGAAGACAACAAACAACCAAATATAGTATGTTCCCAAAATGATAATGCAAATGTTGATGTAATGATTCTACCATGATGTTATCATGTGAATACTCTTATATTGATTCATAGATAGTTTCAAATGAATGGGTGAATATCTTTAAATACACCAACAAAACACATGCATCAACAAGACATGTATTACATTACTACACAATAACTAGTAGGTAAAAAGACATTGAAAAAATCCAAATTTAAATATATTCTAATATTATATGTTAGGCTCAACATTAGAAGGTGGTGAAAATTAAGTGTCTACATTCTCATCTAGTAAAAGATTCCCCTAGTTGGACTAATTCAACAACTTTGGAAAAATGATTGAAGACAACAAACAACCAATATAGCATGCTCCCAAAATGGTGATGCAAATGTTGATGTAATAATTCTACCATGATGTTATCATATGAATACTCTTTAATGATTCGTAGATAATTTCAATAATTTCAAAGGAATGAGGGAATTTTTTTAAATACAACAAAGAACACACATCAAAAATAGACATGTGTTGGGTTGGTGCATAACACATAGTAGGTAAGATGACATTGACAATATCTATATTTATATATTCTAATATTAAATGTTAGGTTAAACATTAGAAGGTGGTGAAAATTAAATGTCTCCACTCTCGTCAAGTAAAAGAAGCCCCTAGTTCGACTAATTGAACAACTTAAGAACAATGACTGAAGACAACAAACAACCAAATATAACATGCTCTCAAAATGATGATGCAAATGTTGATGTAATAATTCTCCATGATGTTACCATGTGAATACTCTTATAATGATTTGTAGATAATTTGAAATGAATGGATGAAAGTCTTTAAATACACCAACAAAGCACACACATCAACAAGAAATGTGTTACGTTACTACACAATAACTAGTAGGTAATTTAAGACATTGACAAAATCCAAATTTAAATATATTCTAAGATTATATGCTAGGTTCAACATTAGAAGGTGGTGAAAATTAAGTGTATACACTCTTGTCAAGTAGAAGGAGCCCCTAGTTGGACTAATTGAACTTAAGAACAATGATTGAAGACAACAAACAACCAATATAGCATGCTCTCAAAATGATGATGTAAATGTCGATGTAATAATTCTACCATGATGTTATCATGTGAATGCTCTTATAATGATTCGTAGATAATTTCAAATGAATGGGTAAATGTCTTTAAATACACCAACAAAACACACACATCAACAAGACATGTGTTACATCAGTACACAATACCTAGTAGTTAAAAAGACATTGACAAAATCCAAATTTAAATATATTCTAAGATTATATGTTAGGCTCAACTCAACATTAGAAGGTAGTGAAAATTAAGTGTCTACAGTCTTGTCAAGTAAAAGGAGCCCCTAGTTGGACTAATTGAACTTAAGAACAATTATTGAAGACAACAAACAACCAATATAGCATGCTCCCAAGATGATGATGCAATGATTCTACCATAATGTTATCATGTGAATACTCTTATAATGAATTCATAGATAATTCAAATGAATGGGTAAATGTCTTTAAATAAACCAACAAATCACACACATCAACAAGATGTGTTATGTTAGTACACAATAACTAATAGATAAGATGACATTGACAAAATATAAATAAAAAATTTAAAATTCTACAAGTTTGAGATTCAAAAACATGACTCTAAAATGACACTAGACTCTAGATATGACCCAAGATACATCCACACCAACCAATCTCATCCAAGATAAAGGAACTAATAACAATATCGTGTCATAAATGACGAGTCTCAAAAACATAACTCTGAAATGACACCTGCCCTTAGAAATGACCTAAGACATATCCACACCAACCAATCTCATCCAAGATAAGGAACTAGCATCATGTCATGAGTGGCGAGTGCCATTTGGTGGGCTTCCCTGTGTATAAAACATGGGATACATGGTGTGTCCCATGAACAACAGAGCAAATCCATGGACAACTAGAATACTCTTGCCCCTTTCCTCAAAAGCCACAACAGGGTTAAAAAGGTGTCATTATATTTTATTTAACAATTAAAAAAAAAAAAATCTTCAAGGCATCCTAGATGTGATAGCTGTGGGGCCATGGACGATGGGCGGCTGCTGTCGCAAAAAGAAAGAAAAGGATGAGTTGGCCATCACTTGGGGCATTTCAATTGCTTGAGAGAAAACAGGAAAACCTCGGCCTGTCCGTGGTGTTGGAATTTAATTACATGTCAACGCCTCCTTATGATGACACCGACATTGACCTGGCACTCTCAGCGGGCCACGCGTTGACATCCACTGTTGCCGTGGGCCCCGTTGCTCGCACGCTTTCGCAGACCACGCTTCACTCATTATTCCCACATTTTCTCTATTTTTTAAATGTATAGCTATTATTATCCTGCGGCTTGTGTTATCTACCTTTTCTATCGGAAGTGCACAAGATTCCAGGCACGCAATATATCGTCGGCTGTAATAATTATTTTTCTTATTATTATAGGAGATGATGTCGTATGGTGTGAACTTTAAGTTTCATGTCGTTTTGATTTTTTTTAATATAAAATATGATTAAATATTAGAGTCCCAAACGTAAGATGAGGTAGAACTCTGAATATCCTACTATTTGCTATGACGTGTCAACTGCGACACTCCACTCAATGAAGGAAAAAAAAACCATGGGATTAGAGCTGCAAAAAAGATAAATCTTTAACAAATAAAAAATGGGTTTCATAGTTACCACATGAGGATATTCATTGCCGTTTATACAGCACGTTTTTTTTAACTAAAAAATATTTTTTTAATTCAGGATTTTTATATGCACAAGATCATTTTGTTATAGTTGGTATGCATTTTCTACACTCCATCAATTAGAATAGTGTGTGCTTTTGGTTTAATCTTTGTATGTTTTTTTCAATGTTTTGGATCACACCCAATGAACCATAATCATACGTCGAACAAAAAACATACACAGTTTAAATGCACAAGATCATTTTGCTATAGTTGGTATTAGTTTTCCATGCTCCAATTTATTTTTCATGGAGGTCATCCAAAAATAATTTTTAGCTACTCAATACAGGAGCATGAGCCTTTTGAGTTTGAACCTCTTTGGCTAAGAGCTAATGATTGAGGGGTATCCATTCCACCAAATTCGCCTGGGGAACAATCCCAACCTCGTCCCTTATGATGTCAGGACCTTGCACTCAACAAGACTTGATCCCTAGTGGACTCATTAAAAACCATTCAACTTCACCAATAGATCAAGGGCCTATTGACACACTCCATCAATTAAAATAGTGTGTGCTTATGGTTTAAACTATGTATGTTTTTTGTTCAACATTGTGGATCACATCCAATGATCCATCATCAAACGTTGAACAAAAAACATACACAGTTTAAACTAGAAGCACTCACTATTCTAATCATTTTGCTATTTGATTCATGAAAATGAGTCTTATGTTGAAACATCTTCAACTAAGAGCCAAGGATTGAGAGTATCCATTCCACCAAAGTTGTCCAATTCATGATCTCAACTGCATCCCTTATGGTGCCAGGGTCTTGCACTCAACAAGACTTTATCCCTCATGGACTCGTATAGAACAGTTCAACTTCACCAATATACCAAAGGTAAGTAAAAAATATTCAATAGATAAGTAGCTAAAAGTTTGTATACCAATAATATCATTTTTCAATTAATTTTTTGTACTTGAGACATTTTCATTTATTGATAAATAAAACAATTTTATGTGAAGTTGTGTCTATTTTCCTATCTTTCACTTACTCCTATGTACACGCACTTCTACATATTTAGCTCACATCTCATCTTTATATATACATAGTACATTTATTTTATCCATATTTAATATATATTGATTTGTGCTTAATTGATCACACTTAGTTAGCCTAGGTTAACCCATAGGAAAGCTTGTTTTCATTTACATTTTGTCAATTTGTCCATTGTACATGACCTAGTTTTCTATTTGCATTTTTCTTCGTGATAGGAGTTTTTAGATCTCTAATTTTCCAAGTTTATATTATATTTTCAAGTCTAACCTTTATACATCCTTGTGCTTCATTGTGATATCATTATCTTAGGATTTGGTACCTTTTTTTTTTTTTTGTCACTCAACCTACCCACCCTTGTATTGAATTTGGGGTTTACATTTTACACTTACTTTTAAATATGATTTATCCTTAATTTTTTAAATTATTTTCTTATATAAGGTTATTCTCCCCTTGACATAATATTGTTTATGCCAAGAACAACTTGGTGCAATAGTTGCATAGGGGTTGAATGAACAAACATCAAATGGACATCTACAGCACACAATGAAAGATAAACTTGGAAGAAGAATGGAGATTGAGCATAAAAATAGTATTAAATTGTAGTGAATTAAAAGAATTACAAATGGTCCACCACTATTTGAAACTCCATTGCATTATGCCTTTCAATTCTCTTGGAGAAACGAAAAGGCTCTCCATGCTTATAATTCATTAGCCTAAAGCTCTACCCAAAACCCAATATGTTGAACAAAGAAAATTACGACAAATTTATTTGTCTTCTATTGGATCAAACCCATTGAAAGACCAAAATGCCATAATAAATATTGCCACATCCAATTAGATTTACACGAGCATGAATCGCCGCAATAGATCAAAACCATAAATGTGTGCTCAAGAGGAAATTGCATTAACAATGTGTTGTATACAATAAGAATAATCAATCTTTTCTAAATAAATGCCAACCCAACTTTCTTCTACTGAAAAGCCAATAGAAAATATATTTTTTATTATCTGACAAAAGAGTTTTAACTCAATGATCAACCCCTAAACATTTGACATCAATGGATCCCTCCATAGTTTGCATTGAGAACACTTTATACAAGGTAGTACTTAAAAGCATGGGGTTTACATGGGTAGAGATGTATAAAGGAAAGATTTTTTTACCAACCAACATATGATGTGTGTGATGTTGTGATTAGGTGTGTCATTCACCTTGCAAATCCAAAGTCTTTAAAGTGTATTTAAGATGATTAATAATGTATGATCTCCAAACATAATGGAGTGGCAAGGGATACTATTTATTTATTATTTAGTCTCTAAGATACTTGGGATATTTATTATTTAGTCTCTAGGAACTCTGACTATTCTATGTTTTACTATGATGTGTCAATTGTGACACTCAACTCAATGAAGAAAAAAGAAACATGATGGGATGAGAGCTGCAAAAGCTAAAAATTTAATAATAAAAGGTGGATTTGATAGTTAAAACATGATGATATCCATTTCCACTTACACAATACATTTTTAATGGTAAAACTTATTTTTGTATAGAGGATTTTATATTTACAAGGTAATTTTTCTATTTGAAATAAAAGTATAATTATTGGGCTAAAATTTGTTTGGTTGAGAGCCAATGACTGGACCATATACATTCTACTATTTAGTTTCCAAATGCATGATCTCAGCCTTATCCCTTATGGTGTTAGGGCCTTGCACTCAACAAGACTTGATCCCTAGTGGACTCATACAACACCATTCAACTTCATTAGCTGACCAAGGGCCCATTTACATAAGTACAAAATATTCAATAGTAGGTAGCTAAACATTTGTATAACAATATAATTTTATAATTAATTTTGTGTTTATTTTGAAGATGCATTTTTGTATATTGATATATAAAATAATTTTATGTTAAATACATAATTTTGAAGTCGAGTCTATTTTTCATATCTTTTACTTACTCTTATATACACATATTTCTACATATTTAGCTATCATCTTATCTTTCTATGTGCATACTTAACACATTCATTTTATCCACACACTTATCACATTTAATATGTGTTGATTTGTACTTATGCCTAGGATATCACCCAGGATGACTTAGATAACAACATATAAGTCATAGGCCGACCTAAATAACTAAATAAGGCTATAATAATGATAATATAACTTAATTAATAGTTAAGGTAGACACAAGCTAACTACTCATAACTCTATGCATACTCTAAAATTAAGGGCTTAGCATCAAAATGTACTATATTTTTCCTTTCTTTTTCATCTAATTATAAAATATTAGAAATAGCTTTAAGTTCCCTAAAAATCACACCTCTAGAATAGAAAACTTTCTTGGTTAGAGGATTCCAAATCTTATAACCTTAAAAATTCTCACCATATCCAATGAAAATGCATCTATGTTCTTTTGGATCCAACTTAGAATGATTTTCTTTAGTCGCATGAACAAAAGCCTCACAACCAAAAACCCTTAAATGTGAGACATAAGGTTTCTTTCTTGTCCACACTTCATAAGATGTTGAAACAAGAGCCTAACAAGGAGATATATTTATCAAGTAACAAGTAGTACACATCTTTTTCCCAAAATCATTTGTCCACTCATGCATCATTCAACATACTTCTAGCTCTTTCCATAATAGCTTGATTCATCCATTCTAAAAGCTATTCTATTGTGGTTTATATGGAGTTATCTTTTATTTTATGATACATGCATGCTTGCAAAACTCATCAAATTCCTTAGGCAATATTTTTGTCCATTGTTAGATATCAATACTTTTATCTTAAGTCTTGATTGGTTTTCTACTAATCTACTTTAAATTTCTTAAACTTAGTTAAAAAAATTGATTTATTTATCATAAAGTAAACCCACGTAAATCTAGAAAAATCATCAATGAAGTTAACAAAATAATTATATTTTTCAATCAAATCATTATCCACAGAACCAAACACGTCCATATAAACAATTTCTAATTTATTATTTGCTTCATTGCTTCCTAAAGAAAATGATGATCTATTTTTTAACGAAACACACAATGCTCATTGAAATGAAAATTCTCATCAAAATAGGAGAAACCATCCAACAATATTTTATTGATAATAGTTTTCAAAGAATTTTCACTAATGTGGCATAGTATATGGTGTCATAGCATACACGTATTTTTATCCTTCTTTTTCACATAGGTGTATCTAAAAATAGTAGAGGCATCGAGCATAAATAAAGTTCCCATATGTATTCCCCTCACTACCACCGAGCTTCCTCTCACCTATCTCCAATCATGATTATTAAATATTACATGCATTCTTGAATCATTCAGTTTTGAAACATAAATAAGATTTATATCCAATCTAGGAATATTCAAAACACAAGGGAAGGTTTTAATCATCCCATCACCAAAAAACAATTGTACCTTTCCTCATCCATCACTAGGACATGTAGTGTTGTCCCAATGGTAGAAATTACTTCCTTCATATTTTTGTATGTGGAGAACCACTCCTTATGAGGAGTCATGTGATAATAGCATCCTAAGTCAACCAACCAATGTTCGTTAGATATAATATTACATGTATAAATTAAAACGTTGTCACTTGCATTGGAGTGAATTTTTGTAGAGGAATCCCATTGTTTCTTTTTGTTTCTACATTCCTTCTTATCATGTCCCATGTTTCCACATTTCCAACACTTAACTCTATTCTTCTTTCTAGGAGTCTTAAATCTTCCCTTTGATTTGTCCTTAGGCCCCTTGTGGTCTCCTTTTGGTCCTCTTTCCTTAAACCTTGCCCTGACATTAAGAGAATCCACCAAGCTACCCATAGCTTTCTTCCTCATTTATTATGACAACAAAGTTATATAAGGGCATCCAAATTTGGATCTTCAAGGTTAGCACTAATAGAAAGAATGAAATTATCCCATAAATTGGTCAAAGAAAAAATTAGCCTTGTGCATTTGTCTTCTTTCTCAATCATAACATCAACTAAGGCTAATTGACTCAAAATTAAAATTAAATTATTTAAATTCTCAACAATAGATTCATCTTCCTTCATTTTGGGAGAAAAAAGTTTATTTTCAAAATAAATTTTTTTTACTAGACTCTTGGCTTGATAAATTTTACCCAACCATTTACATAAAGTATATGCCATATTTTCTTCAAAGACATTTAATAGGACATAATCTGCAAGACATAACCAAATTGTACCCCATTCCTTTTTATCCATCTTTTCCCACTCATCTTGATTGTTCGCATTGGGTTTCTTTTCTTTTGTTACAACCAACCATTGATCTCTTTCTTCAAGAAGATCCTCCATTTTGAACTTCCACAACTCATAATTTGTTTCATTAAATTTTTAATATCCATCCATGATGTAAATGCAACCATAATTTCTACACACACAAATTTGAAAAACCAAAAATCTCACTATAACACAAAAAAACCTTCATACTTTCACCCAATAAAATTTTTGGTTAGGATCTAGTACAAAATGTTAGAAATGAAGGACTTCTAAAGTATGAAAATTTGAAATAAACTTGCAAATTTGAAAATTATACTATAGAATATCAATGAAGATTTAAAATGATATAAAATAGCAACAAATAAATTAGAAATACAAAAGAACCATACACATAACACATAGATTTATGTGGAGAAAACCATTTCAAGTAAAAAACTCCACTGAAAAAGAGGAAGAGTTTTTATTATTTTCAATATGATTACAACACAGTCAACTTCCTTCAATCCTACATTCAATCTTATAGCATTTGTGTACCTATAAAACTTCTCATAATGTCTCCATCTCAAGCCCTCAATATATAGACTTGTGGAGGCCCAAAATACCACCATAAAGCATTACCATGGGTTAAAACAAGGTTCAAAAATACCATGAAAAAAATTACAACATTCATGTGCTAAATATATTTTACATGACTCTTACACCCACATATATGTTGTCATAAAATCCCTAGAAAATAGGAGATGTTCTTACATGCATCGTATACTATCAATAACTTATGCAAATTTTATCTTATGCATGTCATGATAAAATAAATAATCTATTCAATATGATTCTCATTTCCAAAGTGATCTCCGCTATTTTTAGCCCTTATAGTTGTCATAGAATCTTTCATAAAATCCTTAAAAAATAGGCTTTCCATGTTATACCACTAAATGGGAATTTTTTAACAACTAATAGCTTATTTTTCAAGGCACCAACATGTGGAAAAAGTGCCAACTCAAAATCTCATGCCCTTTTTATAGAGCATGAATACTCAATAATATAAATGCCAAATATCTATGAGAGTACAAAATAATAATAAATAAATAACTTAGGAATTGCTAAGGTTGAGACACCTTAATTTTTAACACTAGGTAACTTCTACATAGGGACAAGCATACAAGGAAAATGGTAGGCATTTTTTGATACCAATGATGTTAACAAATGTTCTATCTAGTTGGGTTACTCCTTTTGTGACAAGTTCATAGGATAGTCCTTCGAAAATTTTGTAGGCATGTTTAAGGTGATATAATCAAAATATATCATGCAATTTTGGATTGATTTTTCCTTATACACCAAAGTAAGTAAACAAAGATTGGTATTACTCTTGCTTACCTCATTTAAAAAAAATATTTCAAGTTGCTTTTGAGTGGCTTATAGTGCACCAATGATCTAATTATTTTGTTGATGACCACCTTATACCTTTGTAAGTCTTCTCTAGTAGCTTCAACTACTTTGGTATGGAAAGGAATTCCCATAGGGACACTTAACCATGGAATTTTTCAATTGATTAGAAATTTTAAATTCACTCTTTGATACATTGAGTGCCAAATACACTCTTGTATTTTCAATCAAAGGATAAACAAATCTAGGTTGTCGTGGAAAAGTTTGTATAGCTCTCAAAATTTTAGGGCTACTTGGCTTGGTTAGTTTTGGTATGTCTTTTCTAAAGGGAGTTACCACTAGGAATTTTGTAAAAGTAACCATTGAAGCCCTTATGGTGTTCTATCCTTTCTAACCTCTTTGCAATTGCTCCTCTATTTTTCTATTTTTGGCTCTTGTGAAGGGGTCACACTAAATTTGTGGTCTTCTAAAGGTATACTTTGGATCATTGATAATTTATGATTCACATTAATTTCAAGTTACTGACTTGGTCCCAAGTAGATTAGATTGTTTCCACTAACATTTATTGGATTTCGAGTAGTTTCCAAGGGGCAAGAATTAGTAGCATGAGAGGTTAAACAAGGATGTCACCACATAATTGGTTCCTCAACGTAGGTTTTCTATACAAGGATAATCTCCTTAGTAGGATTATTAGGGGTTTTTTGGAGTGGAATATCATTAAGGACCAATTAATTTTTGGGATAGTTTTGGTACCTATTAGACAAAAATAAAGGTCTTTATTGGTAGCTTTGGTTTATTTGAGGAAGCTTGTAGCCTTGATTTCCTTAGTAGCCATGTTATTGAAAGGGGAATTTGATTATTTTGGTATACAGTCATTTGTGTGTTCTATTATCTTTTGAGGGAAATAGATTTTGTAGCATCATAAACTATCAACCTTGACAATTTCACATTATGTTTGGCTCCCCCTTAATACTTGGACATAATTGTGCCAATTATTTGCCTATTTTTTGTCATTTTTAGAAAACTAGAACAAAATTGGAAATTAAAATAAATAATTTATTTAATGACAACTCAAATTCAAAATAGGTCTAGTCTAGGGTGAATTCAACCTTGACCAACCTATTTTGGCCCAATTTTTAATATGTTATTGTCGACATTTTGATATTTACAAATCTAAATTCACTTGTCATCCTTTCATAATTAATTTTGTAGGAAACCAATAAATGCATATAAATATAAGTATTTTTCACCATTTGAACACCTAGGCAATTTGAATTCTAATTCAGCATTCTAAAAGGAAATCAAGAGTAGTCAAGAGCAGAATTAGCAACGATTTTCATCAGTCAAGATTTTCATTAGCAATGCATTATCAAATTCACATGTAAGATTTTTTTATGTTTTATGTTAATTGTTTTGTGAGTACTAACACTTGTAGGACCTTCAATCAAGAATCCACTTCTCCTTGCATGAGCTAAGTGACATGAATTTAGTCCATCAAGGAAATAGGTATGAGTGGTAAGTTGTAGTACTTGTGATTTATCACTTATTTTATCCATTTGTCTCTACCCAACCAAGGGTAAGAACTCTTATAAACATCATCATAGCCATTCTAGAGGTAGAACCACTAAAACGTAGTTTGAATTAGGCAAGCCCCTATAGAGAAACAACCCTTTCTCTCGTTTCATGTTTTCAAGTGGCAAATCTGAATTAGATTTGGAGAAGATTGAAGACTTAACATCAAGGTAAAGCATCCAAGCATATTCATTCATCAAATTAAGGAAAGAGGAATTATTCATCAACAAATGAAGTTTCAAAGCAGAGCTCAATAAGAGAACACCTATAGATTGTAACCTACTAATACATATTTCAAAATTTTAGAAAACTTAATTTCTTAGTCTAGGGTGAATTCAACTTTGACTATTCAAGTTTAGCTCACATTTGAATGTCAAGTTCCTATGTAGCTACCTTTTTCTTCTCTGTCATCACTGTCATCAGTTTTTGTATTTCAATCCTATACTTTATATATTCACATAAGTTTATTGTAATTGCATAGTTGACATAGTTTACGTGATCATACCAATTCAATTTGTAACCAATCAAATCAACCAAAGACAACACAAAGAGGACCGAAACCCAGATTAACCATTATGTCTCTTCTTTGAGGAAAGTAGATAAGTGGTCTTAGATGATCAATTTTGATTCCTCTCAAATGTAATGTTGGGAAAGGTGTGATTTATACCCTAGATCCCTTTTCCCACATCACAAATTCAATAGATATATTATAAAGAAAACTCCTAACTTCATCCAACTCATTAGAACTAGGAATATTTACAAAGTGTTGTCCTAGAGTAGAGAGTTGTATTGGAGCTGGAACATTTGAGATTCCTAAAAGGTAGTCGATATCTTACAAATTGGGAAATTAAGATATGATGTTAAGTTTTAGTTTGAGTCATTGGTAAGAGTTGATAATTAGGCTAGATGTTTGGAATCAAAGGCATAGTGGGTATAGGAGCTAGTCTTCCTATCCACTTAAAATTACTTTGAGCTACTATAGCTATTTCAAAATAATTTGGAAAGGTATTTCCCCATTTATATTTGACCATCATAGCTATTTTAAAATCTATTTCTTTCAAGTAACAAATATATGTCATGTATGGTGGGGTTTGAACTTCAATTGGGATTCTTTACCACTATTTTTAAAATCTACTATTAAATACATCTATAATTTCTATGGAATGTATGGTGGGGTTTGAACTTCAATTGGGATTCTTTACCACTATTTTTAAAATCTACTATTAAATACATCTATAATTTCTATGGAAGCCCTCCTGATAGTGGCCAATTGGTCCAAAAAAGATGTGGCATCTTCTTTTTCTCTAAATTTATTTATCAAATCCTAGCCTAACCCATCTCAAGCATGGATTGTAGGTAAGATAAATAAATTTATTAACGTATAGTTTTTCATTTATATGATGCACCCATAAGCCTTAGAGAAAATTTTCCTTCAACAATGTTATACATAATATAGTAATTTACTATAGTATGTATGCAGTTAGATCCTTCCTCATGAAATAAGTTAGATATATCAAGATGAAATTTACAATAGGGTCCCATATAGTAGGGAGACATGTGGTACAAGTGGACTTCTAGTATGCCAAGTGAGAAATATTTTAGGGGGTGGCTAAGTAACCATAAAAGGATTGCTATGCATAGATGTAATAAGATTCACTAGTTGAGCATGTGGTATAGGTTATGATATTATTAGGATAAAAGTGGTAGGTTACATCAATCCATTTAGATTGGCCCTTGATTTAGACCTAGTGCAAGTCTATGGGTCATTTAAGCTTCTAGGTTTTGGTATAAATAGAGTCAAAATGTGATGGTATGAATTTTAAAATGAGAAAGATAATGAGATCTCACCAAAATCTTGATCAAGATAGAACGTGGCCCTACCAAATATGCCAAAAAGATATTGTTGCTTAAATTACCTCTGTGATAGCTAGATGTGTTTAATACTAGTGCCATGCATAAAGCAGAATAGTGAAAAACCTTGTAGGTGTGGGACCTAACATGTAGGATGATCTCTAGGATTAAAATTTTTGGATACTTATAGGTCATGCAATAAGTTATTTACAATTATTTTGACAAGAAAAATGGAAGAGAGAATTTCATGAATGTATATCCTACTCTAAAAGAGGTAGTACACTAAAGAGAATGACTTCCCTTCTTCTACCTAGTGATAGATTAAAATAGACATGTGAACCAATAATCAATATAATTCATAAAGTAAGCATGTCCTAATGAACAAAAAATCATGTAACACAAATAAAACACAGAGAAATTATTTACAGTTGTATTTGTGATTGTCAAACTCTTTTAAAATTTCTACATTTTTTGGTTTTGCTTCATCCAATTAAAAGGATCATTTATAGTTTTGTATATTGATGTTCATGAAAACATATAATCTACATATAAAATAGGCTTGCATTCCATAGAATCATTGAGTAAGGTTTGAGTACGTAGAATTAACAAATAGAAGAAAGAAGGTTGATTGATAGAACTTCACATACAAAGCTAGATACAAAGCATGAATGTGAAAATTTCCATCTTGAGTCCTAATTAAGTAGCTCCTATTTATACATGCCAAGAAGGAAGAAGAGAGATACACAAGGTAGGACAATAAAAATTCTAGGACAGTGATCAAATAAATTCCTATAAAAAGATTGGATTTCTTCTTTGCAAAGCTTAGGAGGATTGAAGATCATCCCTTACAAGATCTCTAAATATTATCTATTATGTACATACCACCACCTGAAATTACTAATAGGAAGTTTGGATTTCCTAAATTGGTAAAGATAATTATTAACATGTATTAAATTCATAAGGTGGAGATGGTTATATGTCTAATTTTGCAAGACAAGTGGTCGGGTCCTCAATTGTGTCACCAAAAAATATCTTTATGTAATCTCTTCTCTATTGTCCTAGATTTTAGAGAAGTGGGTAAGCCATGGATGTTCTAATAGAGATATGTGGCTAGATTCTAGTCACCCTTTACATAAAATTCCCTTTATCATAAGCCTCTAAGAACTTGTGGAGTTGCTATAGAGTATCACTATCATTGCATATGTTTTTGGTAGGTAAGAAATTTGTGACTTACAAGCTCTAAGCAATTGATTTTTTTCTTAAAAGGTGGACATGTGTTTCCACCACTTACTTTCCTTCTCTCTCTTAGCCCTCATTAACTAATCAAACTATTACATAGGATGCTACTTCCAATTATACATGCCATAGCTAAAAGACTTAACTAAAGTGAGGCCCTACCATTAAGTAAAATGAGCCAATATCATGTGCTAGAGACAAAACCCTTCAACTTCTCACTGATCATTAGATCATTAGATGAATGGTTGTGAAGAGACCAAAATATAAAAGGCACTAGGCTACCAAAAACCCTATAGGTCAATAGATTAAGGCGATCAATGGTGCATGCCCATTGATGTTTAGCACAAAAGACTTATCTTTCTTGTAACAATTAAAATATGGGGAATTAATCGTAATAGGGCACAACTAGGATGCCCAAGGGGAACATGTGGTGAAATATCACTACACCTATTTTGAATGCATGACAAATGCTACATATTAGATGCTTTTTCTATTTTGTAAGTTTCCAATGGAGTGCTCAATTAGCTAGGAATTCAAGAATGGCCAACAATAATAGTATCATTTGAGTGTTTAAAAAATATTTAATATTTCTCATGTTAATTTAACAACATATTTTTGTGTTGCTTTGCATGTTATGTTCCATTTTAGAACATTAATAATTGATTTTGAAATAATATCAAGATTAGTTAGGAATCAATAGAAAAAATTCACATGAGAGCATTATAGAAACCTCTTCGAGCATATTAATTATATCATCCTAGGTATACTACATGCTTCTCTAGTGTTTTTGAAATTACAATTGAATCAGTTTGTTCAAGGGCCTAACTCAAGAGGACATGATCGTCTCTTAGCAAGTTCACAACTGGGGTCTATAAATACCACCCCACTTCAAATATAGGTCTAATGAACTGAGACTACTATGTTATTGACATCCATTCCCTATTAATTAGTTAAATTCTATCCACCAAATCAATTTCGTAGCTCTAAATAAATTTTTATAAATTCTAAGATATTCATCTAATCAAAACCATAATTTTTGACATATTAACAAATTGATGTGTTGGTTTGTGTGTTATGTTGTATTTTAGAACATTAATCAGTGATTTTGAAATAATATAAGGATTAGTTAGGAATCATTAGAAAAACATTCACATTAGAGCGTTATAGAAATCTCTTATATTATATTAATTACATCATCATCCTAAGTATACTACATGCTTGTCTAGTGTTTTCAACCTTGGTTCATTACCATCAAATCGATTCATCCAAGAGCCTAACTCAAGGGGATATGATCCTCTCTTACCAAGTTCATAACAGGGATTTGTAGATACCACCTCACTCTAGATATATGTACAATAAACCGAGACAAATACATTATAAGCATCTATTACCTATTAATTAGTTAATTTCTATCCATCAAATCAATTTCCGAGATCTAAATACAATTTTATAAGTTCTAAGATATTCATCTACTCAATATCATAATTTTTGACATACTAACAAATTGATTGTCTAACATCTTCAATACGTCATTTTCCTCATTTTAAAATCTAATTATATATATTCTGCATTAATCGTGAATCTTTTATCTTTATCAATTTATTAAAATTAATGTAACAGGTGATGTATCCCCATCACAACATGAAAGAGCCGTCTTTTAAGTTGCTGAACAGCTTTCACAGGCCCTTTTTGTTTAACGAGCTAGAATATGCCACGGTGAGGAGGTACTAAGATTGAAGAGCGACTAACAGACCAATCGGACATTCCCGAGATACCTACACAGGGGAACAACTTTTTATTGGCAGAGAATTTTTTCTCTGTAGATCGATCTAAGCTGAGCTCAGAGAATCCGAGGAGTAGATTTTAGCAATATTACGTATTTCCCATTATTTCATTCATAGTACGCAACAAATGATTACAGGAGAACACATCAGCGATGAAAAGAATGAATTGACATATACAAACTTTCATTCATATCCATCTTTATATGTTTTTTAATGTCTTTTAGAACACCCTGTACAATCCATTTTGGGGGCAAAGGGGTGGTGCTTCACATTTCCTCAAGCAGAGAAGCCAATCGCTGCAACTCAGAAAAATCGGTGGAGTTGTCCATGTCGCTCCAATGGCAGTGCTGAATCCAACCAGACTCTCCCACGCCATCTAAACCCTCACTCCACAACTCCAAATCATTCCATTCTACAGCGGGAGTCACACCATTGCTACTCAACACTCCCATCTCATGCCAAAGGTCAGACTTTGTAACAGAGGAATTACAACTGTTACTACTAATATCATAGTTATCCACAGAAGCAGCAGAAGACAGGGGATTACAATTGGTGACGAAGGAATTGGGCGTTGGATCGACAATGTTGGATTCATCTGAATCCGATGGAGAAATGCACATAGCACTCGTCGGCGTGCACACATTCACTAAACAATGCATCGAATCTGCCACACTCAAAGAATTAGAAGCTGCCGCCATTGTTCCAGATTGTTCACCCTCGGCCACTTTTGTGTTCTCGTTATTCTTCTCAGGCTTCTCCGGCGTATCGTCTTGTTCTTGGCGCGTCGGGGCTGCCTGGTGGCAGTCCGCGTGCATTTGGCTCAGGGGCTTGTGCGTCGCAGGGTCGATTCCCATTTGTCGCAGCTTCTTCTTAATCCGCGTGTTCCAGTAGTTCTTTATCTCATTGTCCGTCCTTCCAGGCAACTGTGCCGCGATTCGCGACCACCTGTACAAATAACCAGCAGAAAA
Source organism: Sequoia sempervirens (assembly GCA_007258455.2). Lineage (NCBI taxonomy): Eukaryota > Viridiplantae > Streptophyta > Pinopsida > Cupressales > Cupressaceae > Sequoia > Sequoia sempervirens. Next base: position 87,522,148 of record VDFB02000017.1, on the reverse strand, counting down.
CACGGCAAAGCGTAAGCACAACATCGGCATTGACCTACAAAACAACCAAATAACTATAATTTACATGAGGATTCTTCATATTTCCGGCTAATTTGTTTAAATATCAAAGTTTTCGATCACATTTGGCGAACATTTGCTCACAGGCTAAAATACAAGCATTTCCTTCCAAATATACATAATTCCGAACAGGGGAAGAAGAAAAAAGAACTACCTGTTCCCTATGGCAGCATGTAAGTCGATGATAAGCTTCTCTTCCGATTCAGAGAGCAATCCGCGTTTCAAATCTGGTCGCAAGTAGTTCGTCCAGCGCAGTCTGCAGCTCTTTCCGCATCGAAGCAGGCCTGCAAATGCAAATGTTTTGAGTTCCAGAAAGACAGAGCAAACAAGACTTTAGGCAACTAATTAGTGCCATGGCTTACGAAGCTGACCTGCAAGTTTGGGCACTTCGCGCCAGCATCCATGGCCGTGCACGGAAATAAAATTCACCAGTTTCCTGTCCTCATCAGTCGTCCATGGGCCCTTCTTCAACCCTACCTTGTCACAGCACGGCTGCCTTCCCATTGTTATGCGAGCTTGACAGATACACAATGTATATATCTTCTTGCTTTCCTTTCCTAGTCCTCGAGTTTATACATTTGCACTACTCCGTGGAAGCAGGGAAGGGAATTTCTTCACTCTGTATATAATTTGCTTGTACCGTTATCGTGAAACCCGGCTCCACCTTTATATTCCCTCAAATCAACATCACTAATCTTAAATCTTTGAAACTATGATAAGAAAGACGCATTAACCTCACCCCCCACAAACTGTTGAGGTCCCTTTTTAACGGGCGCTTTTAAATGTGATGGAGCCTAGGGCATGATGAGACCTCAGAAATTCAATATTAAGTGTGACTTTTCCCCTAGTGATAATGATAAACATCTCTGTTCTGGGCCCCACCTCAATTAAGATGGGGCCATACTCTTTCTTCGTTTGAGTATGAATGCTCCTTGTAAATGTCAACCACAATCCCTTCATCACCATGACATCATTTCCTACGCAATGCCCACCCTTCGCCCTCTCTCTCCTAACACACCTAACTAGGGAAGGTGTACCTTGGACCACTAGAGCATTTTTTTGGCATGCAATCCTCTAGAGAGGGACAAGAGAACTTGTAATGGGGATAGCCATAAACCCTTACAAAGTTACCTATGGTAATTAGTATAAATTTTATTTGGATAAGGAGTTGGGGATTAATAATTGGAATTCTTGAAAATTAACAATAAATATGATGTTTAGTTTGAAATTTAATGATGGAGATGTATTTTGATAGATGCTAAAAGTTGGGTATGTTAATATTTTGAAGTACTAGAATTTTGAGTTAGATGAAGTTTTCAAATTCTACAAAATGATTGATTGTCTATATAGGTGTGAATATTAATTTTATATAGATTTGCATCTTGAACTGAACATAATGTAAATTGTTGGAATTTCTTGGATGAAGATATCGAATTTATGATGTCAATTCTAGGACTTTGAGTTAGATGAAGATCTCAAATTCTACAAAATGATCGATTGGCTATGTAAATGTGGATATTAATTTGCATGTAGATTCGCATCTTGAACCGAACATAATGTAAATTGTTGGAATTCCTTAGATGAAGATATCAAATTTATGATGTCAATTCTCAGATTTTGAGTTAGATGAAGATCTCAAATTCTACAAAATGATTGATTGTCTATGTAGGTGTGAATATTAATTTTATGTAGATTTGTATCTTGAACCGAACATAATGTAAATTGTTGGAATTCCTTAGATGAAGATATCAAATTTATGATGTCAATTCTAGAATTTTGAGTTAAACAAAGATCTCAAATTCTACAAAATGTTAATTGTCTATGCAGGTGTGGATATTAATTTTATGTAGAGTTGCATCTTGAACCAAACATAATGTAAATTGTTGGAGTTCCTTAGATGAAGATATCAAATTTATGATGTCAATTCTAGAATTTTGAGTTAAACAAAGATCTCAAATTCTACAAAATGATTAATTGTCTATGCAGGTGTGGATATTAATTTTATGTAGATTTGCATCTTGAACCGAACATAATGCAAATTGTTGGAATTCCTTAGATGAAGATATCAAATTTATGATGTCAATTCTAGAATTTTGAGTTAAACAAAGATCTCAAATTCTACAAAATGATTAATTGTCTATGCAGGTGTGGATATTAATTTTATGTGGAGCTGCATCTTGAACCGAACATAATTTAAATTGTTGGAATTCCTTAGATGAAGATATCAAATTTATGATGTCAATTTTAGGATTTTGAGTTAGATGAAGATCTCAAATTCTACAAAATGATTGATTGGCTATGTAAATGTGGATATTAATTTGTATGTAGATTTGCATCTAAAACTTGACATAATGTAAATTATTGGAATTCATTTCACCTCAAATTTATGTTGTGCAAATGTGCATAAGAACATGTAGTGTTTAAGAACTTCTTTAGGGAATCTCCTATATCATGAGGATTACATTTTCCTTGATCAAACCCCTAATGAATTAAATCTATAATTCTAAATGAAAGATTAGAAACTTTAAGCAAACATGCATTGGCCCTAGGATGATTTCATAAAAATATAAATGTAGAATATGTTCTCCTTTAAACTCTTAGATCTAGATGTTCTTATGACATTCTAACATGATTTCAAATGAGTGAATGCATATTTTTAAATACAATAATATAACACCAAAATCAACATAAATTTACACTAAGTTAACTTGCAATGGCTAATGAAGTGTTTAATAAGGATTTCTAGTTTGATTTTTTTTTTTTAAGTTAAGGTCTAAATTTGCAACTACACAAGTGATTTGAGTCAAATTTGTACCCACATGTTTGATATAGGATGATACGTAGTAAACATTGCTCAATCAAGAATAAAAATCTAGGGATCATTAAGAAAGGGGATTAGGATGTGTGATGTCATGAATCAA
>VDFB02000017.1:87428870-87519070 GCA_007258455.2 Sequoia sempervirens | reverse complement strand
GATTTAAAATGATATAAAATAGCAACAAATAAATTAGAAATACAAAAGAACCATACACATAACACATAGATTTATGTGGAGAAAACCATTTCAAGTAAAAAACTCCACTGAAAAAGAGGAAGAGTTTTTATTATTTTCAATATGATTACAACACAGTCAACTTCCTTCAATCCTACATTCAATCTTATAGCATTTGTGTACCTATAAAACTTCTCATAATGTCTCCATCTCAAGCCCTCAATATATAGACTTGTGGAGGCCCAAAATACCACCATAAAGCATTACCATGGGTTAAAACAAGGTTCAAAAATACCATGAAAAAAATTACAACATTCATGTGCTAAATATATTTTACATGACTCTTACACCCACATATATGTTGTCATAAAATCCCTAGAAAATAGGAGATGTTCTTACATGCATCGTATACTATCAATAACTTATGCAAATTTTATCTTATGCATGTCATGATAAAATAAATAATCTATTCAATATGATTCTCATTTCCAAAGTGATCTCCGCTATTTTTAGCCCTTATAGTTGTCATAGAATCTTTCATAAAATCCTTAAAAAATAGGCTTTCCATGTTATACCACTAAATGGGAATTTTTTAACAACTAATAGCTTATTTTTCAAGGCACCAACATGTGGAAAAAGTGCCAACTCAAAATCTCATGCCCTTTTTATAGAGCATGAATACTCAATAATATAAATGCCAAATATCTATGAGAGTACAAAATAATAATAAATAAATAACTTAGGAATTGCTAAGGTTGAGACACCTTAATTTTTAACACTAGGTAACTTCTACATAGGGACAAGCATACAAGGAAAATGGTAGGCATTTTTTGATACCAATGATGTTAACAAATGTTCTATCTAGTTGGGTTACTCCTTTTGTGACAAGTTCATAGGATAGTCCTTCGAAAATTTTGTAGGCATGTTTAAGGTGATATAATCAAAATATATCATGCAATTTTGGATTGATTTTTCCTTATACACCAAAGTAAGTAAACAAAGATTGGTATTACTCTTGCTTACCTCATTTAAAAAAAATATTTCAAGTTGCTTTTGAGTGGCTTATAGTGCACCAATGATCTAATTATTTTGTTGATGACCACCTTATACCTTTGTAAGTCTTCTCTAGTAGCTTCAACTACTTTGGTATGGAAAGGAATTCCCATAGGGACACTTAACCATGGAATTTTTCAATTGATTAGAAATTTTAAATTCACTCTTTGATACATTGAGTGCCAAATACACTCTTGTATTTTCAATCAAAGGATAAACAAATCTAGGTTGTCGTGGAAAAGTTTGTATAGCTCTCAAAATTTTAGGGCTACTTGGCTTGGTTAGTTTTGGTATGTCTTTTCTAAAGGGAGTTACCACTAGGAATTTTGTAAAAGTAACCATTGAAGCCCTTATGGTGTTCTATCCTTTCTAACCTCTTTGCAATTGCTCCTCTATTTTTCTATTTTTGGCTCTTGTGAAGGGGTCACACTAAATTTGTGGTCTTCTAAAGGTATACTTTGGATCATTGATAATTTATGATTCACATTAATTTCAAGTTACTGACTTGGTCCCAAGTAGATTAGATTGTTTCCACTAACATTTATTGGATTTCGAGTAGTTTCCAAGGGGCAAGAATTAGTAGCATGAGAGGTTAAACAAGGATGTCACCACATAATTGGTTCCTCAACGTAGGTTTTCTATACAAGGATAATCTCCTTAGTAGGATTATTAGGGGTTTTTTGGAGTGGAATATCATTAAGGACCAATTAATTTTTGGGATAGTTTTGGTACCTATTAGACAAAAATAAAGGTCTTTATTGGTAGCTTTGGTTTATTTGAGGAAGCTTGTAGCCTTGATTTCCTTAGTAGCCATGTTATTGAAAGGGGAATTTGATTATTTTGGTATACAGTCATTTGTGTGTTCTATTATCTTTTGAGGGAAATAGATTTTGTAGCATCATAAACTATCAACCTTGACAATTTCACATTATGTTTGGCTCCCCCTTAATACTTGGACATAATTGTGCCAATTATTTGCCTATTTTTTGTCATTTTTAGAAAACTAGAACAAAATTGGAAATTAAAATAAATAATTTATTTAATGACAACTCAAATTCAAAATAGGTCTAGTCTAGGGTGAATTCAACCTTGACCAACCTATTTTGGCCCAATTTTTAATATGTTATTGTCGACATTTTGATATTTACAAATCTAAATTCACTTGTCATCCTTTCATAATTAATTTTGTAGGAAACCAATAAATGCATATAAATATAAGTATTTTTCACCATTTGAACACCTAGGCAATTTGAATTCTAATTCAGCATTCTAAAAGGAAATCAAGAGTAGTCAAGAGCAGAATTAGCAACGATTTTCATCAGTCAAGATTTTCATTAGCAATGCATTATCAAATTCACATGTAAGATTTTTTTATGTTTTATGTTAATTGTTTTGTGAGTACTAACACTTGTAGGACCTTCAATCAAGAATCCACTTCTCCTTGCATGAGCTAAGTGACATGAATTTAGTCCATCAAGGAAATAGGTATGAGTGGTAAGTTGTAGTACTTGTGATTTATCACTTATTTTATCCATTTGTCTCTACCCAACCAAGGGTAAGAACTCTTATAAACATCATCATAGCCATTCTAGAGGTAGAACCACTAAAACGTAGTTTGAATTAGGCAAGCCCCTATAGAGAAACAACCCTTTCTCTCGTTTCATGTTTTCAAGTGGCAAATCTGAATTAGATTTGGAGAAGATTGAAGACTTAACATCAAGGTAAAGCATCCAAGCATATTCATTCATCAAATTAAGGAAAGAGGAATTATTCATCAACAAATGAAGTTTCAAAGCAGAGCTCAATAAGAGAACACCTATAGATTGTAACCTACTAATACATATTTCAAAATTTTAGAAAACTTAATTTCTTAGTCTAGGGTGAATTCAACTTTGACTATTCAAGTTTAGCTCACATTTGAATGTCAAGTTCCTATGTAGCTACCTTTTTCTTCTCTGTCATCACTGTCATCAGTTTTTGTATTTCAATCCTATACTTTATATATTCACATAAGTTTATTGTAATTGCATAGTTGACATAGTTTACGTGATCATACCAATTCAATTTGTAACCAATCAAATCAACCAAAGACAACACAAAGAGGACCGAAACCCAGATTAACCATTATGTCTCTTCTTTGAGGAAAGTAGATAAGTGGTCTTAGATGATCAATTTTGATTCCTCTCAAATGTAATGTTGGGAAAGGTGTGATTTATACCCTAGATCCCTTTTCCCACATCACAAATTCAATAGATATATTATAAAGAAAACTCCTAACTTCATCCAACTCATTAGAACTAGGAATATTTACAAAGTGTTGTCCTAGAGTAGAGAGTTGTATTGGAGCTGGAACATTTGAGATTCCTAAAAGGTAGTCGATATCTTACAAATTGGGAAATTAAGATATGATGTTAAGTTTTAGTTTGAGTCATTGGTAAGAGTTGATAATTAGGCTAGATGTTTGGAATCAAAGGCATAGTGGGTATAGGAGCTAGTCTTCCTATCCACTTAAAATTACTTTGAGCTACTATAGCTATTTCAAAATAATTTGGAAAGGTATTTCCCCATTTATATTTGACCATCATAGCTATTTTAAAATCTATTTCTTTCAAGTAACAAATATATGTCATGTATGGTGGGGTTTGAACTTCAATTGGGATTCTTTACCACTATTTTTAAAATCTACTATTAAATACATCTATAATTTCTATGGAATGTATGGTGGGGTTTGAACTTCAATTGGGATTCTTTACCACTATTTTTAAAATCTACTATTAAATACATCTATAATTTCTATGGAAGCCCTCCTGATAGTGGCCAATTGGTCCAAAAAAGATGTGGCATCTTCTTTTTCTCTAAATTTATTTATCAAATCCTAGCCTAACCCATCTCAAGCATGGATTGTAGGTAAGATAAATAAATTTATTAACGTATAGTTTTTCATTTATATGATGCACCCATAAGCCTTAGAGAAAATTTTCCTTCAACAATGTTATACATAATATAGTAATTTACTATAGTATGTATGCAGTTAGATCCTTCCTCATGAAATAAGTTAGATATATCAAGATGAAATTTACAATAGGGTCCCATATAGTAGGGAGACATGTGGTACAAGTGGACTTCTAGTATGCCAAGTGAGAAATATTTTAGGGGGTGGCTAAGTAACCATAAAAGGATTGCTATGCATAGATGTAATAAGATTCACTAGTTGAGCATGTGGTATAGGTTATGATATTATTAGGATAAAAGTGGTAGGTTACATCAATCCATTTAGATTGGCCCTTGATTTAGACCTAGTGCAAGTCTATGGGTCATTTAAGCTTCTAGGTTTTGGTATAAATAGAGTCAAAATGTGATGGTATGAATTTTAAAATGAGAAAGATAATGAGATCTCACCAAAATCTTGATCAAGATAGAACGTGGCCCTACCAAATATGCCAAAAAGATATTGTTGCTTAAATTACCTCTGTGATAGCTAGATGTGTTTAATACTAGTGCCATGCATAAAGCAGAATAGTGAAAAACCTTGTAGGTGTGGGACCTAACATGTAGGATGATCTCTAGGATTAAAATTTTTGGATACTTATAGGTCATGCAATAAGTTATTTACAATTATTTTGACAAGAAAAATGGAAGAGAGAATTTCATGAATGTATATCCTACTCTAAAAGAGGTAGTACACTAAAGAGAATGACTTCCCTTCTTCTACCTAGTGATAGATTAAAATAGACATGTGAACCAATAATCAATATAATTCATAAAGTAAGCATGTCCTAATGAACAAAAAATCATGTAACACAAATAAAACACAGAGAAATTATTTACAGTTGTATTTGTGATTGTCAAACTCTTTTAAAATTTCTACATTTTTTGGTTTTGTTTATCCAATTAAAAGGATCATTATTTATAGTTTTGTATATTGATGTTCAAACATATAATCTACATATAAAATAGGCTTGCATTCCAGAATCATCAGCAAGGTTTGAGCACGAGAATTAACAAATAGAAGAAAGAAGGTTGATTGATAGAACTCTCACATACAAAGGATACAAAGCATGAATGTGAAAATTTCCCATCTTGGAGTCCTAATTACAGTCTCTATTTATACATGCCAAGAAGGAAGAAGAGAGATACACAAGGTAGGACAATAAAATTCTAGGACAGTGATCAAATAAATTCTATAAAAGATTGATTTCTTGCAAAGCTTAGAGGATTGAAGATCATCCCTTACAAGATCTCTAAATATTATCTATTATGTACATACCACCACCGAAATTACTAATAGGAAGTTTGATTTTAAATTGGTAAAGATAATTATTAACATGTATTAAATTCATAAGGTGGAGATGGTTATATATGTCTAATTTTGCAAGACAAGTGGGTCGGGTCCTCAATGTCACCAAAAATATCTTTATGTAATTCTTCTATTGTCCTAGATTTTATAGAAGTGGGTGCTTTGATGTTCTAATAGAGATATGTGGGCTAGATTTCTAGTCACCTTTACATGTAAATTCTTTATCATAAGCCTTTAAGAACTTGTGGAGTTGGGTTATAGATATCACCGCACATGCCTTTGCAAATTCCAGACCACAAAGCCTAAGCAATTGATTTTTCAAAAGGTGGACAATGCTCAAATTCAATTTACTCTAGCCCCATTAACTAACTCAAACCATTACAGATGCCACTTCCACCATACGCCATAGCCAAAAGACTAACTAAAGTGAGGCCCTACCATTAAGTAAAATGAGCCAATATCATGTGCTAGAGACAAAACCCTTCAACTTCTCACTGATCATTAGATCATTAGATGAATGGTTGTGAAGAGACCAAAATATAAAAGGCACTAGGCTACCAAAAACCCTATAGGTCAATAGATTAAGGCGATCAATGGTGCATGCCCATTGATGTTTAGCACAAAAGACTTATCTTTCTTGTAACAATTAAAATATGGGGAATTAATCGTAATAGGGCACAACTAGGATGCCCAAGGGGAACATGTGGTGAAATATCACTACACCTATTTTGAATGCATGACAAATGCTACATATTAGATGCTTTTTCTATTTTGTAAGTTTCCAATGGAGTGCTCAATTAGCTAGGAATTCAAGAATGGCCAACAATAATAGTATCATTTGAGTGTTTAAAAAATATTTAATATTTCTCATGTTAATTTAACAACATATTTTTGTGTTGCTTTGCATGTTATGTTCCATTTTAGAACATTAATAATTGATTTTGAAATAATATCAAGATTAGTTAGGAATCAATAGAAAAAATTCACATGAGAGCATTATAGAAACCTCTTCGAGCATATTAATTATATCATCCTAGGTATACTACATGCTTCTCTAGTGTTTTTGAAATTACAATTGAATCAGTTTGTTCAAGGGCCTAACTCAAGAGGACATGATCGTCTCTTAGCAAGTTCACAACTGGGGTCTATAAATACCACCCCACTTCAAATATAGGTCTAATGAACTGAGACTACTATGTTATTGACATCCATTCCCTATTAATTAGTTAAATTCTATCCACCAAATCAATTTCGTAGCTCTAAATAAATTTTTATAAATTCTAAGATATTCATCTAATCAAAACCATAATTTTTGACATATTAACAAATTGATGTGTTGGTTTGTGTGTTATGTTGTATTTTAGAACATTAATCAGTGATTTTGAAATAATATAAGGATTAGTTAGGAATCATTAGAAAAACATTCACATTAGAGCGTTATAGAAATCTCTTATATTATATTAATTACATCATCATCCTAAGTATACTACATGCTTGTCTAGTGTTTTCAACCTTGGTTCATTACCATCAAATCGATTCATCCAAGAGCCTAACTCAAGGGGATATGATCCTCTCTTACCAAGTTCATAACAGGGATTTGTAGATACCACCTCACTCTAGATATATGTACAATAAACCGAGACAAATACATTATAAGCATCTATTACCTATTAATTAGTTAATTTCTATCCATCAAATCAATTTCCGAGATCTAAATACAATTTTATAAGTTCTAAGATATTCATCTACTCAATATCATAATTTTTGACATACTAACAAATTGATTGTCTAACATCTTCAATACGTCATTTTCCTCATTTTAAAATCTAATTATATATATTCTGCATTAATCGTGAATCTTTTATCTTTATCAATTTATTAAAATTAATGTAACAGGTGATGTATCCCCATCACAACATGAAAGAGCCGTCTTTTAAGTTGCTGAACAGCTTTCACAGGCCCTTTTTGTTTAACGAGCTAGAATATGCCACGGTGAGGAGGTACTAAGATTGAAGAGCGACTAACAGACCAATCGGACATTCCCGAGATACCTACACAGGGGAACAACTTTTTATTGGCAGAGAATTTTTTCTCTGTAGATCGATCTAAGCTGAGCTCAGAGAATCCGAGGAGTAGATTTTAGCAATATTACGTATTTCCCATTATTTCATTCATAGTACGCAACAAATGATTACAGGAGAACACATCAGCGATGAAAAGAATGAATTGACATATACAAACTTTCATTCATATCCATCTTTATATGTTTTTTAATGTCTTTTAGAACACCCTGTACAATCCATTTTGGGGGCAAAGGGGTGGTGCTTCACATTTCCTCAAGCAGAGAAGCCAATCGCTGCAACTCAGAAAAATCGGTGGAGTTGTCCATGTCGCTCCAATGGCAGTGCTGAATCCAACCAGACTCTCCCACGCCATCTAAACCCTCACTCCACAACTCCAAATCATTCCATTCTACAGCGGGAGTCACACCATTGCTACTCAACACTCCCATCTCATGCCAAAGGTCAGACTTTGTAACAGAGGAATTACAACTGTTACTACTAATATCATAGTTATCCACAGAAGCAGCAGAAGACAGGGGATTACAATTGGTGACGAAGGAATTGGGCGTTGGATCGACAATGTTGGATTCATCTGAATCCGATGGAGAAATGCACATAGCACTCGTCGGCGTGCACACATTCACTAAACAATGCATCGAATCTGCCACACTCAAAGAATTAGAAGCTGCCGCCATTGTTCCAGATTGTTCACCCTCGGCCACTTTTGTGTTCTCGTTATTCTTCTCAGGCTTCTCCGGCGTATCGTCTTGTTCTTGGCGCGTCGGGGCTGCCTGGTGGCAGTCCGCGTGCATTTGGCTCAGGGGCTTGTGCGTCGCAGGGTCGATTCCCATTTGTCGCAGCTTCTTCTTAATCCGCGTGTTCCAGTAGTTCTTTATCTCATTGTCCGTCCTTCCAGGCAACTGTGCCGCGATTCGCGACCACCTGTACAAATAACCAGCAGAAAACACGGCAAAGCGTAAGCACAACATCGGCATTGACCTACAAAACAACCAAATAACTATAATTTACATGAGGATTCTTCATATTTCCGGCTAATTTGTTTAAATATCAAAGTTTTCGATCACATTTGGCGAACATTTGCTCACAGGCTAAAATACAAGCATTTCCTTCCAAATATACATAATTCCGAACAGGGGAAGAAGAAAAAAGAACTACCTGTTCCCTATGGCAGCATGTAAGTCGATGATAAGCTTCTCTTCCGATTCAGAGAGCAATCCGCGTTTCAAATCTGGTCGCAAGTAGTTCGTCCAGCGCAGTCTGCAGCTCTTTCCGCATCGAAGCAGGCCTGCAAATGCAAATGTTTTGAGTTCCAGAAAGACAGAGCAAACAAGACTTTAGGCAACTAATTAGTGCCATGGCTTACGAAGCTGACCTGCAAGTTTGGGCACTTCGCGCCAGCATCCATGGCCGTGCACGGAAATAAAATTCACCAGTTTCCTGTCCTCATCAGTCGTCCATGGGCCCTTCTTCAACCCTACCTTGTCACAGCACGGCTGCCTTCCCATTGTTATGCGAGCTTGACAGATACACAATGTATATATCTTCTTGCTTTCCTTTCCTAGTCCTCGAGTTTATACATTTGCACTACTCCGTGGAAGCAGGGAAGGGAATTTCTTCACTCTGTATATAATTTGCTTGTACCGTTATCGTGAAACCCGGCTCCACCTTTATATTCCCTCAAATCAACATCACTAATCTTAAATCTTTGAAACTATGATAAGAAAGACGCATTAACCTCACCCCCCACAAACTGTTGAGGTCCCTTTTTAACGGGCGCTTTTAAATGTGATGGAGCCTAGGGCATGATGAGACCTCAGAAATTCAATATTAAGTGTGACTTTTCCCCTAGTGATAATGATAAACATCTCTGTTCTGGGCCCCACCTCAATTAAGATGGGGCCATACTCTTTCTTCGTTTGAGTATGAATGCTCCTTGTAAATGTCAACCACAATCCCTTCATCACCATGACATCATTTCCTACGCAATGCCCACCCTTCGCCCTCTCTCTCCTAACACACCTAACTAGGGAAGGTGTACCTTGGACCACTAGAGCATTTTTTTGGCATGCAATCCTCTAGAGAGGGACAAGAGAACTTGTAATGGGGATAGCCATAAACCCTTACAAAGTTACCTATGGTAATTAGTATAAATTTTATTTGGATAAGGAGTTGGGGATTAATAATTGGAATTCTTGAAAATTAACAATAAATATGATGTTTAGTTTGAAATTTAATGATGGAGATGTATTTTGATAGATGCTAAAAGTTGGGTATGTTAATATTTTGAAGTACTAGAATTTTGAGTTAGATGAAGTTTTCAAATTCTACAAAATGATTGATTGTCTATATAGGTGTGAATATTAATTTTATATAGATTTGCATCTTGAACTGAACATAATGTAAATTGTTGGAATTTCTTGGATGAAGATATCGAATTTATGATGTCAATTCTAGGACTTTGAGTTAGATGAAGATCTCAAATTCTACAAAATGATCGATTGGCTATGTAAATGTGGATATTAATTTGCATGTAGATTCGCATCTTGAACCGAACATAATGTAAATTGTTGGAATTCCTTAGATGAAGATATCAAATTTATGATGTCAATTCTCAGATTTTGAGTTAGATGAAGATCTCAAATTCTACAAAATGATTGATTGTCTATGTAGGTGTGAATATTAATTTTATGTAGATTTGTATCTTGAACCGAACATAATGTAAATTGTTGGAATTCCTTAGATGAAGATATCAAATTTATGATGTCAATTCTAGAATTTTGAGTTAAACAAAGATCTCAAATTCTACAAAATGTTAATTGTCTATGCAGGTGTGGATATTAATTTTATGTAGAGTTGCATCTTGAACCAAACATAATGTAAATTGTTGGAGTTCCTTAGATGAAGATATCAAATTTATGATGTCAATTCTAGAATTTTGAGTTAAACAAAGATCTCAAATTCTACAAAATGATTAATTGTCTATGCAGGTGTGGATATTAATTTTATGTAGATTTGCATCTTGAACCGAACATAATGCAAATTGTTGGAATTCCTTAGATGAAGATATCAAATTTATGATGTCAATTCTAGAATTTTGAGTTAAACAAAGATCTCAAATTCTACAAAATGATTAATTGTCTATGCAGGTGTGGATATTAATTTTATGTGGAGCTGCATCTTGAACCGAACATAATTTAAATTGTTGGAATTCCTTAGATGAAGATATCAAATTTATGATGTCAATTTTAGGATTTTGAGTTAGATGAAGATCTCAAATTCTACAAAATGATTGATTGGCTATGTAAATGTGGATATTAATTTGTATGTAGATTTGCATCTAAAACTTGACATAATGTAAATTATTGGAATTCATTTCACCTCAAATTTATGTTGTGCAAATGTGCATAAGAACATGTAGTGTTTAAGAACTTCTTTAGGGAATCTCCTATATCATGAGGATTACATTTTCCTTGATCAAACCCCTAATGAATTAAATCTATAATTCTAAATGAAAGATTAGAAACTTTAAGCAAACATGCATTGGCCCTAGGATGATTTCATAAAAATATAAATGTAGAATATGTTCTCCTTTAAACTCTTAGATCTAGATGTTCTTATGACATTCTAACATGATTTCAAATGAGTGAATGCATATTTTTAAATACAATAATATAACACCAAAATCAACATAAATTTACACTAAGTTAACTTGCAATGGCTAATGAAGTGTTTAATAAGGATTTCTAGTTTGATTTTTTTTTTTTTAAGTTAAGGTCTAAATTTGCAACTACACAAGTGATTTGAGTCAAATTTGTACCCACATGTTTGATATAGGATGATACGTAGTAAACATTGCTCAATCAAGAATAAAAATCTAGGGATCATTAAGAAAGGGGATTAGGATGTGTGATGTCATGAATCAAACTCACACAAGAATATACCATTTGTAAGCTACTTATTACATTTATGACACTCATAAAAGTGGGCCTAAAATATAAGGGAAAATGGCATAGATATGTAAGTTCAACCATTATATTTTTTCCCCACTTTGATTTGCATGTGAACTATTAGATGGATGCATGTAAAAGTATACAAGCAACCGACATATACGTTGAATATTTTCAAACACTATAATGGATATCAATTCATATAAATTAATAGATTATTCTTGGATTTTTCTTATCTTGAGCACTCCATTAAAACCTTTAAAATAAGAAAAACAAAAAATGAATAGTACATTTCATACATTTTGAAATAATCATTAGCTACAACTTATTTTTTATATTGAAATTATAGTTTACTAATACCAGACTTGCAACTTCGTTTTTTTCCAGAAAATGATAGAGTTACATAGCTTTTATAAAACTAGGCTATATCTGGCCTTTTTGGTTCTAATTATGTGAATAGTACATATGCATTATATTTTCACAAAATATGAATTGATATTCATCAGCTTTTGAAGTTGACACTTTCATTGTAGGAATCCATGTTCTTCCACCTTATTGGAGGTTTAATTGCTAAGTTTTCTTCTTTCAATCTTACCACTTCCATTGCAAAGTCTTTTCCCTGCTTTATGTGAAAAATTGGTCCTCTCTAAAAACCAAGATCATTTTGAAGGGTTTGAGCACTATACTTTTTGTTATATTTCTTTTGGAAATCTCGTTAGCTCTTCATAAATGGTATGTTGTCTTTTCTATTGAAGGGCCAATGCCTTGCATATTTTGTCTCCTCTATGTTCGTATCCACCTTCCCATCTCTCAAAAACTTGAAAAATTTATCTTTAGCTATCTCTATTGTCACCATAACCTACATAGAAATTTTATAAAAAGTGAGCTTTCTAATAAACTCAGTAAGTGCTCTCTTTTTACCTTTTAACAGTTCCTCATTTCTTGCCTTCCAAAGAAACCACATAGTTTTTGTAGTTAACAACCAAAATAAATTATAGTATTTATCCATTCCTTCTATAAAACCAAATATTATTTCTTGCCAATTAACCATACTTGAGTCCCCCCACCCTTTCATGTCTACACATAACATATTCTAGACTTCTTTAGCAAATAGAT
Source organism: Sequoia sempervirens (assembly GCA_007258455.2). Lineage (NCBI taxonomy): Eukaryota > Viridiplantae > Streptophyta > Pinopsida > Cupressales > Cupressaceae > Sequoia > Sequoia sempervirens. The sequence goes on along the minus strand of VDFB02000017.1, from coordinate 87,506,555 downwards.
AATTAAAGAAAATATGCTTAACTATTTCATGTTTTCAACATATTTCACATACTTCTCCACTATTAGAGTTTATAAAACAAGGAAGTGTTTTGTAGAATTGGCATCCACTTAAAGCAGACCTTCTTTGGCTCTATTGAATTATTCCACAAGTTTTTAAAATTTTTGTACCACCTTTTATCTCCATAACCCAAATTCTATATTTTGTTTAAGTAACTATTTATATCCTGAGGACTAATTAAATATTTATACACTATTTTGGGATTCAATTTATTTAGTTCAATTCCATTATTTCATTTAAAGTTGTCTAAACTATCATTATCATTCACATATATTATTGGGAATTTAAATTTCTTAAAAGATTATATGAGCACAAAGTATGTGTACCAATTGGAAGAAGGAAATTCAAACTTTGTGCTAAGAGAGGCCCAAGTTTTAAGTTATTATTATAAAGAATATCTTGGAAACTATTAATTCATTTCTTAGTCCATGCTTTCGCTGAGCACCCTTGTAATAGTGCTAGGGGATTTTTTTTATACGAATTCCACCATATTGAGCTTGTGGGACATACTTTATTTTCGCAGTTTTCAGGTATATTCTTACTTCTTATCAAATACCTAACTTGTTCCCAAGCCTTCCAAAGGATTTTAAACACATTAGATCCAACAAGGATAATAGGAAAAATTACCAAATAATAAGTCATTGAGAGGGAGTCGTTTCCAATATTTGGCCTATTTTGGGACAACCAATTTAATGTTATTCCTTATTAGGACCTTGGTTCTTTTCCCCTTAAAAATTTGAAAATCTATTTGATGGCTAGAGAGATTCCTTGTTTTTTTGGTCTTTCAATCCTAAACCACCTTCAAATTTTCTCAAGAAGCACTATTCCCATAAGATTGGATGTTTCTTCTTATTGCCTTTTCCATCAAACCATAATAATTGTCTAATTTTTCTGGCCCATGTGCCAAATGGTTACATATAGTCTATGCAATGATGGCTAGATCTGGCATATGCCCCCCCCCCCATATAGATGGAATGAGACAAAGTGAGTGGACACAACACCACCACAATGCAGTAGTTTAAAGCCATTAATTATAGGTGACAAGTACATCTACTAGGGTGGCTTGTTCTATCGAAGGTTGTGTATGGAGTACCAGAAGGATAGATTGTGGGAAGAGCGAGGCATCTTCTATTTTTGGAATACACATACAGTACACATTTAGAGGAAAATTTGAGTACCATCCCTCTAAATCCCTCAAAAACATTGAAATGGTGGATACTAAATTTCGTGTGAATTAAATGAACACCTACAGTGAATTACTTGGCTTGTAGTTGAAAGGACATTGAGGAATTAAATAGGTGGCCAATGATAAATGAAGATCAAGGTATGGTTTCCTATTTATTCAGTGCTTTGGAAGAGTGTTTGGTATCAAAGATGGACACTCCGGTGAAGCTGAAGAGCTCCAAGAAGGAGGCTACCTTCCTAGGCTGCATCTATGATAAATGCTTGAAGAATATATGCCACAAAAATGATATTTTGTGTCTAGAGGCAGTAAGAATGGTGCTTGGGAAGGCCTACTACTTCTCAAATAATCGAACTAGGGCCAATTCAAACATTTCCTCCTAGTTCCTAGCTTCACTGTTAGACTTGAATTTGTCGAAAGAGAGATGTTTGTTGATTCTGCGAACGATCTTCAAAGGTTGAATTCTAGTCGAGGACATCGACATAGTTGTAGTGGCCATGCAAAAAGTTGGACTCCTGTGTCTGAACGACATGGCACACATGTTTTAGTAGGGTGTAAAGGTGGAGTGGCATCCATTCATACTCAACTTGAAAGGAAATGAGCTGCAATGACACATAAGATGGGTCTTTGTAGGCTATAAGTTGTTATGCCAATAGTTGGGGTTGGACGAGGTGGTTGATTTGCAATGGTGTCATGCATTTGCAAAATTGGTATGCTCTAGTCGCTTTTATGAAGATGCTTAGGAGGTCAGATGGTGGAGGGATTTAGGTATGTTTTTTTTACATGTAAATTCTATGTAATTACCAGGTTAACTAGGGAGAATTTTGTTGGCTTAATGCCAAATTTTGATTTGTATTTCGGAACCTCCTTGGGGATGGGCTGACTTGATGTAATTTTTTGATCAAATTAATACAAAGCATGTAGCTTCAGCTGTGTATTGCATATAAAAAAAAATGTTTGATTTTTTTGTGTATTTTAAAAATTTACTTGGTAGCTACCCAACATCCAAACCAAGGAGTAAAATAGAGTATAGAAAGATAGAATTTTTTGACACACTTGTATTCTACCAACCAATCATAACTATTTCTTGTTCCAACTACCTATCTTTTTATCTATTTTTTCTTTTACCCATTGCCACATGTTCTTCAAACATGGGCTCATAGAAAATGGGATCCCTAAATATCTAACCTATTTATTTGGGCCACCCCATTGAAATTCATATTTGGAAAACCACTCTTGGGGGTAGTCTCCAAACTAAGAATTATAGATTTTTCTTTAGAAAAATTTTCCCCTAAGGCTGGATATAATATATTCAGTTTACATATAAGATTTTCAAAATTTCCTCTTTCAATATTTACAAATAGGGTAGTGTCATCAACAAAATGGATGTTAAGGAGGTCATCTCCATTAGGTAGGGTTAGACCTTTGATTTTGTGTCTTTCTATTGTATCCCTTAATAGATAGAAGATAACATCTAAATCTATCACGGATAGGGTAGGGGCAAGAGGGAATTACTACCTTATGGATCTCTGTAGTGTAAATTTCTTTGTCAAATATCCATTAATATCTATTTGTGCAACTGTATCCTTCATCAATGTTTTTACCATCTGAAAAAATTCCTCTAGAAACCCAAAGGACTCTAGAGCCATTGTTATAAATGGTCATTCTTCCCTATCATATTGTATGCCTTTTCAAAATATAGTAGTAACATGCCTATATTTTAATTTGAACTCCTTTCCCACCAAATTACCTCCCAACTTAATATTAAGTTTTCTAGTATGTACCTTCCTTTTTATGAACCTTGTTTGAGTGCTAGTGATGAAAGCTAGAAGGACATCTACCATCCTTAGCATTAGTATCTTTGCTAGAATCATATATGATACATTTAATAAATTAATTAGTCTCCAATTTTTAATTTGGGCTTTGTCTCCTTCTTTGGGAAGAATTTTTATTATGCCTTTGATTATTTCGTCTCCTACAAATATCCTTTTAGTGGATTCATTGTATATGTGAAGCAGGTCTTTACATATCCATTCAATATTTTTCTTGAATATTTCAATAGGTAGTCCATCAGCCCCAAGTGATCTATCATTATTGAGAATTTGGATGGCTTTCACAATCTCTTCCTTTGTTATCTCTTTTTGAGACTTTCTGCACTTCTTTTATTGATCTTTTTAGGGATTAAGTTTTGCATACTTCTTTGGAACTTTGAATCTATTCATTCTCTACTTTACAGGAATAAAGATCTTTGTAGAAGCTATAAAATTGGTTTTTTACTTCTTCTAAGTCACTTTGCAAAGAATTTCCTGACCACATTGTTGTTCATGATGTTATTCGCACACCAATAGTGCAGATAAATCTTCATAGACACACCATGGGAACTTATCTTTACTTGAAATATTACACCAGGACAACCTAAATCTTAGGCTAACTCAACTTAATCTCAAGGCTCGTGTATGTCAGGTCTTGACCATACTAGGGTCACATCAGGATTCATTGTGATAATGTTGTTAATCATGAGGGGTAAACGGTATTTTTTAGGTTCTCAAATGAATCATAGGTATCAAAAAAGGATATTCTCAATCTGATCATTTAACAACTTCATAAAATCAACATATTTGCAATAAAATTTCATGAAATTCAAATAATCTTGATTTCATTTAAGTAAATTTAGCTTTAAGCATTCAACAATATCATGGAATCAAAATATTTGCAATAAAATTCCATTCATTCATCTCTTTTTTGAAACATTTTCTAAAATTTAAGCATCTATTCTAAAATAAAGCATCAAAAGTACTGAAAAAGTGAAGTTTATCCCAAGTATTATCCATACATGCCTCAAGAATAAACCAAATGAGAGAAAACCATTCCATACATCACCAAATTGCTTCATATCTAAGAATAAAATGATACAGAATTTTACAGAGAGGGGGATCATTTGCCACCAGATAGTCTCAGTATGCACCCTTAAATGACACAACACATAGTCTTGTCTGATATGAACAAACAATCAACTATGTAAGATTTCATATCAAATATATCTTTCAAATTGGCTATGATATTGATTAACTTCTATGAAACATACAAGTTTTTAATTTGGAATGGAATAGAAAATAGGAAAAAGAACAAAACTTAAAGAATTTTTGGTTCTTCGACATCCACAAATTCTAAACTTAACTTAAAATGAAACATCTCCCAACCTTTTATAAGAACAAGACACTCGGGAAATTCAATCAACATTTGAGAGGGAATCCAGGGATGAATCACAACATGACATGTGGAATATGACAACTGGCTGGAGAATTGCTGATGAAATCAACATATGTCAACCTTCTTCAACAATTTAAAATATTTTGGGATCTCCATCTTTAAAATATTGCCAGGATGGTAACTTGGAGCCGAGTAGATTTTTCAAAAAAAATGTAGGGGGTTCTTGGATATATCAAGTGATCAGGTGGACATAGAAAAATATAAGGAAATCTACATCTACCGGCTTTATGCTCCCACATTTTGGTTCTACCTCAAGCTTGAAACTCTCGGGAATGAGTCACACTGGAGATTGGCACATTCTTTTGCTGCATGCATAATACCAAGATTCTCATTATTCTGACAACTCAAGCTCCTCCTTTGCATAGACTTCTAGAATGTTCTGCCCGATCTGGATATGACTCTACTTGCAATCCAAATTTTCTTGACCATACATACCCAAATATTGCATCACAACCTATTTCTCCCACAAGTACAAATTCCACATAGTAATCCCTTTTTAAAACATTCAAAAGACTCTCATGACAACAAAACCATCATTAATAAATCAAGATTTCAAACAAACCATAAATATCATGCTTTTGAAATGCATTCTTGTGTAAGTATCCTTTTAAGCGGTTTACTAGACCTTTTGAACCCCCTAGGAAAACTTAGACATTCAACTTTAACTTTTGGTGATCTTTTTTGGCTAACCAACACCTTCCATAAGCGTTAGTTTTTCACTTGGGTCCCCAAGTCTTATAGTCTTGGGGTGTGTTGTGAGACCACACAAAAACTTACAACCAATAAAACCAAATTTAAAATAAATCTAGGATCAAATCACCCGCTTTAAATTATCTTATACATATTTTCCAAAAATAACTCCTTACCTTTACCTAGATCCTGACATAAAGACTATAAAATTTCTTTGGAAACTATCAGTGTGTTCTTTGATTAATTCCAATTTTTGAAACTTGGTAAAAAACTTAGTTCATTGACATTGAACTACATAATTTAGTAATCCTCCAAAGCCAACCTTGGATAGAGCCTTGCTATCAGTCAGGCATCCATAGCCCATACAAGGTTATCTTTGTAATTCCCCAAGCATTGCTAATCAGGCATCCATAGCCTTGATATAGATATTTGGACATCCTAAAGGGTTGAATTTTTTCCTTCGATATTTATTTTGATATTCATTCTTTTCTTTTTTGATATTTATTTGTAAGCTCATTTGCTTCAACTTGCAGGAAATGAAGCTCACTATTAGGTTGGGAATTATAGCTGTAGCAAAGGTTACCTTTTGATTTTTCATTCAATGCAAATCCCTTCTTTGTTTCACCAATTCCCAAAAACTCATTTAATTATTCCTTATAGGTGCAACTTTCTAGCTAAATTTTACCATCCTTATGCCAAATTCTAGTTAACAATATGCATAAGTTAAAATTTAATAGCAAGCAATCCCATTACCAAATTAATTCTAATTTTAGAAATAACGGTTACCACCCTTTCATTTTAATTTTATGGCAATCACTAAAATAAACTTGGTTAGCAATTCTAATTTTACGACACTGCACTAACAGTAATGTGTTAGAGTTGTCATGATTACACTAAAGTCCGACCATGATACTTTGCATTTAATTCGCATGCCTTAACACACAAGTATTATTTTCCTTTAGTTTCCCAGATGTTGATGTGTGCCACCCTACTAGCTTAATTTTCCTTTATGCAATGCACACATGGACACCTTCATGATTAATATGGCTCGATAAAATACAGTGAAATGAACACTATTAAATTTTGAAAAATTCAATTTGCTCGATAAGCAATCTACGTACTAGCAAACTTTGAAGCAATGGCCACCAATTCTATGAAAAATTTATTTGATTTAACATTTAACTATGGAGAAAATTATCCTATTGCCACCTTGACTTGCATTTCCCAAGATTTCAATTTAGGAAACTATGTTCCATAGATTTCTCATAGTTTTCTATAAATTATGTATTTATCCTTTGAATTCTTCACATCTTTTTTTCTTTCTTCAAATTTCTTGCCCTTTCACTTTTCTTGTGCTTTCTTGCTTCCAGACCATGGATGCTCCTATCTACCTAACTTGCATTCTCCACCAGAATGGCTTCCTGGGTTGAATTACTACCAAGAGGTTGAATAAGGTTTTCTATCTCCAAACTCTGGCTACCAAATCTAATTTGCACCTAGTCCTCGAAGAAACTTTTGTGGAGTCCATAGCATATTATAGGCTGAATTCAGACTTGGCTTTATGGTTTGTAACCTTGCTCTTGAACCTTGGGCTTTCTGTTGCTGAAGCTCATGATGCTGGAATATGATAGTATGACTTGATTTCCTGGGGAATTTGGACTATGTCCTTTTTGTTGCACACCTGACCATTGGAATTTCCTCTACTGACAATATTCCTTTATTTCTAGAACAAGGAGAATTAGTTCCCATCTGGATTTTCTTGACTGATCTTCATACCCCTAACCTTGATACTCGCAGGGACAATGCTTACCTAGGATATACTTCCCTTATAGAGGAAGCGTCCCAAATTGACTGATTAGCCACCCTGTTACTTTTGGCTCAACTCCTCTTTTTCCCCTTTTTGCACTTTCTACAATGAGAAATTTTGTATTTTCATGTATATATATATATATATGAAATTTTTTCTTTTCCATATATTGTGTATTTACTATGCATGGTTTTATTTATTTTTAATTCATAGTGCAATTTTTCAAGAATATTTCAATTCACTCTCATGTGTGTTTTAAATTAAGCAGAATTTGTTAATGCTGAGAAAAAACTAGAAAGAAAAAACAAACCCTATAAAAGAAAACTAACCTAACTAACTAAAATTTACCCTAAACAAATGATTAACCCTAACTAGGCAATTTACCTTAATTTTTACTACTATCTTCATTGTGTTTTTTGTACACATTACATCAGGCTTGTCTTTAAATTTTCTTGAATACATTTCAAATATCCTACTGTAACAATGAATTACCTTAACTTTTATGCATTTAACAAATGTAAATTTGAATGCATACTTACCAATAAATTGATCATATGTATGAAAATGACCTCATCAAAGGTTGATTGTACAAACCTTTGTTGAAGTCACCATACTCTACCTTCTTCCAGTCCTAGTTCATGGTTTTCCTTTTCGCTTTTTTCTTTTCCATGAATGACTGCACTCACTTCTTGATTCTCTTTCTCTCCAAGATTCTCCAAGTCCTTGGCCTTGTCTTCACTCTTAGTAACACTATTCACTTTGTTAGAGCAAGGAGTAACACAATTTACATTATCATCAAAAAGAGAGAAAGTAAGAACTTGATATTTTTTAGTTTGCATGAAATCAAGAATTTCTTCCCTTATAGATCGTGGATTTTCACTTAGGAATGAAAAGCACGCATCTCCCACTCATTTTTGCTGCTCTTCTCATTCATGACCACCTTCCATGTGTGAGAATATTTATGACTCATCACTCTCATGTTCATGTTTTAGACATGTTTCTAAGTCTTGATGTCCTTGCCTTCTTTCTTGCAAAATTTCATAAATTTTGTCATGACAATTACAGTTAGTAAATTCGTTTGATTTAAAAGTTAATTTTCTAGTATTTCCAGTTTCACTAGGGTTAGGCATTTTCCTAGAATTCAAAATTCTTTCTAATAAATATTCCTTTCTTTTACTAGTTAAACATGCTTTTGTTAATGGAATCACATTATAAGTGGTCAAACTCACCCTAGTTAAAAATTTTCACAACCAAGTTCACCATGATTCGTTGTATCATGAATTCTACACTTGATGACCCTACCAAATGTGAACAAAATCAATGGATAAAGCCTCTAATTAAGAATTTTCTAGAGCTTATCAACATTCATTTTACTTTCCATTACCAACTTGCTTAGACTTTTGTTTCATAAGCAACTTTCTAACCCAAAACCAGGAGAACAATACCAATTCTAGATAAAACCCGGAGGTGGTCCTCCTTCTAGCATTAGTTCTTTTTGATCACGATGTTAGTCGCACATCAACAGTGTAGATAAATCCTCATAGACACACTGCGAGAACCTATCTTTGCTTGAAAGATTGCATCAGGACAACCTAAATCTTAGGCTAACTCAGCTTAATCCCAAGGCTCATTTATGTCAGGTCTTGACCATACTAGGTTTGCATCAAGTATTGTTGTGATAATATTGTTAATCATGAGGGGTAAATGATCCTTTCAGGTTCTCAAAGGAATCATAGGTATTAGAAAAGGATAATCTTGGTCTGGTCATTTAACAACTTCATGAAATCAACAGATTTGCAATAACATTTCATGAACTTCAAATAATCTTTGTTTCACTTAAGTAAATTTAGCTTTAAGCATTCAAAAATATCATGGAATCAAAATATTTGTAATAAAATTTCATTCATTCATCTCCTTTTTGAAATCTTTTCTAAAATTTAAGCATCTATTCTAAAATAAAGCATCAAAAGTATTGAAAAAGTAAAGTTTCTCCCAGGTATTATCTATGTATGCCTCAAGAATTAACCAAACTAGAGAAAACCATCCCATACATCACTAGATTGCTTCACAACTAAGCATAGAATGATGCAAGATTTTAAAGAGAGGGGGGATCATTTACCACTAGATAGTGTCAGTATGCACCCTTAAATGGGGCAACATATAGTCTTGTCTGATAGGAACAAATAATCAGCTACGTAATATTTCATATAAGGAGATAGCTTTCAAATTGGCTTTGATATTGATAAAATTCTATGAAACATACAAGTTTTTAATCTAGAATGGAACAAAAAAAAGAAAAAGAACAAAACTTAAAGAAGTTTTGGTTCTCCAACATCCACAAATTTTGAACTTAACTTAAAATGAAACATCTCTTGGCCTTTTATAAGAACAAGACACTTGGGAAATTCAATCGACATATGAGAGGGCATCCAAGGGATGAATCAAAACAAGGCACATGGAATATGACAACTGGTAGGAGATTTGTTGACGAATGTCAACCTTCTTCAACACTTTAAAATTTCAACCTTCTTTAGCACTTTAAAATGTCAACCTTCTTCAGTACTTTAAAATTTGGGATCTCCATCTTTAAAATATAGCCAGGATAGTAACTTAGAGCCAAGTAGATTTTTCAAACAAAAATGTAGGGCTTCCTAGATATATAGAGTGATTAGGTAGATATAGAAAAATATAAGGAAATCTGCATCCCCGACTTTATGCTCCCACATTTTGGTTTTGCCTCAAGCTTAAAACTCCTAAGAATGAGTCACACCGGAGGTTTGCACATTCTTTCGCCGCATTCGTAATACCAGGATTCATGATATTCTGACAACTCAAGCTCCTCCTTTGCATAGACTCCCTAGAACATTCCACTCGACTTGGATATGATTCTACTCGTGATCCAAATTTGTGTAACCGTCCATACCCGAATATTGCATCACAATCTGTTTCTCTTGCAAGTACAAATTCCACAGATTAATCCCTTTTTAAAACATTCAAAAAACTCTCATGAAAACAAAATCATCATTAATAAATCAAAATTTCAAAAAAATCATATAAATATCATGCTTTTGAAATGAATTCTCACGTAATTATCCTTTTAGGTGAGTTATTGGACCTTTTGAACCCCTTGGGAAAACTTAGACATTCAACTTTAAAACTTAACATTGTTACCCAGTACCCAAAAACTTTAGCTTTTACCAAAATAAACATTTCCTAGATCTCAGATTCTACGAGAACCTTCACACTTCCTGGACCTTGATTCCTAGACCGGAACACTTTACCAAAAACTTGCATTAACATTTTAACACTTTTGGCCTTTTGATACCCTATACCCAATACTTGGTACATCTGAATCACGAAATACTCCAAAAGACTTCCTTTTCAACTTTAACTTTTGGTGATCCTTTTTTGGCTAACCAACACCTTCCATAAGCATTAGTTTTTCACTTGGGTCCCCAAGTCTTACATTCTTGGGGCATGTTGTGAGACCACACAACATACACTACTCCCATTTTTTTCCTTAAATTTTTCTCTTGAATGCATCTTTTTTTATCCTTTCTTCCAAGATTTATCCAATTCAGTTTTTCCTTGTTCTCAACTCTTGGGTCCTTTTAATTTGAATCCATCTTAAAGAGTTTTTATCGAGGACTAGCTCTGTTGTGCAGTTTTGCACACACGCCCCACTGAAAGTAGGGACCCTCTTTTTGCTCTGGCTTTTGATGTCTTTTGGCCCCTTAATTTTAATGATTTGGTTTCCTTCGGAGGTCCTTAGATGTTCGTCCTGCTTGCCCAAGTGATTTCCCTAGGTTGCACTTTGAAAAAACTAAGTTCTGGGCAAAATCCGGGTTTTTAACCTAATCTGGGATTTTCCAGTCCATTCGGATTTACCCGGATTTTGCTCAAAGTCCGGTTCTATGCAAAATCCGGGTTTTTACCCTAATCCGGGATTTTCCGGTCCATCCGAATTTTCCCGATTTCCATGAAAATTCTGATCCGAACGAAGTCCGGGTTTTCGCCTACGTCCGGGATTTTCCGCCCGACCTGGATTTTTCCGGATTTCTTCAGTTTTCCGGATTTTTGCCTGCGTCCGGGATTTTCCGGTCGACCTGGATTTTCCCGGATTTTCCCCTTGGTCTGGTTTCCCGAAATGGAAATTTTTCCGAAAATGATTATTTTTCCAAAAATGGAAAGTTTCCTTATAAAAATGTAAGTTTTTCTTAAAGGTCAAAATTTTATTCAAATTAAATTTGAATATGTGGGTTATTAATGATGATATCTGTTTTTCAGGACTAAACAAATATTAAAAAGTGGGACCTGCCTAAGAATCCGTGCCAAAACTGTCTACAGCTGGAGGACTTTCTGGAAAACATGTGAATCTAATCTTGCTGGAGATCGTGGGCCGACATGGATAATATTCTTGCATTTAATGCAAATCTTGTCCTATTTTGAAATTCTCCTTAGGCCGACCTGTTTTGGGGCCAGTCATTATTGTAAAATCTAATTAGGACGACATGTTTGGGGTTTTCTATAAATGACATTTGTGCCTCATTTGTAAGGGGAGATTTTAGGAGTTTGGCTAGGCCAGAATTGGCAAGTAGTTTTCAGAATTAGTTGTAGGAGATGAGAGACTTGAAATTGTTGTGTAATGCTGGAGAAGTAATGCAATTGGATTGTTGATTTGGCAAACTTTGTATTTATTTTTGACAGTTTTTATGGTTTCTTGTTCTTGATTCTCAGATGTTGGATGCTAGATGTTAGATTTCAACTCTTTTACAATGATGGTGAAATTCTAATGATGTTGATCGATCTCCAGTCCATAATTTTAGCAATTTTACTAATTGTAGATTGCTGTGCAAAGTTAGTCTGGGCCTTACTTCTGTGCTAAGTTCAACTGTGAATGCTCGTTTACATTGTGCCAGTAATTGGGTATGTGAATGAATGTTCAAAGTCTGAAAATCTTCAGATTTCCTTAGAAGATTGCACCATTTCTGTGTAGTTGCAGGTTTGTCCTTGATCAAGCAGAGATCAGTTTTATTGGGGATCTGTCCATTTGTAGCTTTCATCATTACTGTGGTTGATCTTAGGAGTTAGAATAGAATAGAATCTCTCTATACCCTTATCTCTTTTGCTGTTTATTTTGAATCTGGGTTAGTTTTAGGATTGAAAGCATCATCATATCGTTGCATCTGATGAAAATTCACTTCCAGCATTGTTCATTTGTAAGGCCCCTTGTGATTACCAGCATTTCACATAATTATCTGAGTTGTTTATGCATCGTCATGACCTAACACCCGAGAGACCTTGGGGTGATTTTCAGTAATTTATTGTTGAAAATAACCTTTCAAGAGAGATAGAATATTGCATTCTGTCTGAGTTGTTGCTGTGCAGAAAACACCATCAACAGATTGGCGCTAGAAGGAGGGCCGAACGAGGTGACATAGCTAGAAGATTGAATGAGCCTTTATGTTGAAAATCTGAGATATGGCAGATCTCAAAATCTGAAAATTCAAGTTCTGAGTCAAGATGGAAAAGCAACATCATGTTTGTCATGATGGAAATGGTCTTCAGATTGATTCTTTTCTACTTTGTGAGTCTCTAAACAAGAGGTTAGCTCTATGGGATGGTAAGGGTTTACATCATTATGCATTATCAGATCAGTGTAGAATCCACAACACTTGTACACACAGTGAGTTCGAATGTTTGACCTTTCTGGGTGAAGTTGAGAGGGTTTTGCAAAGGAACCTTTTCATACAAAATTTGTCTGAACCACTAGCCTCCTCAGATCTAGGGTTTATTGATGTTGCAGTTGAGGCATTTACACAAATAGTTGAAGATCAACTTGCTAATGGTAAGTGCTTGCGGGATTTCCTTTCATCGAAATGGTGTAGAGTTCATAATGCAACCCATTCAAAGTTCATATGTCATTCATCTGGGGACATTATCTTTAAAGTTGGAGAATACCTAGAGTGGAAGGTGAGTTAAACAAGGAATGCACTGCAGAAGGGCTGACTACTTCTGAATCTAGGGATGGCATTGCAACTGATGTTGGCGTGACTTTGGAAGGAACTGAGTGTCATGAAGATGAATCTGAGGCATCAGAGATAATAGAGGAACATTCAAGTGAAGAATCACCTACGGAGATCAAGGAGGATGTTCTTGTTGAGGCTAGTCAAGTTCCTGAAAACATAGTGGAGGCTGAAAAAGAGGTTCATGTCCAAGACGAAGATGTGATACAGACCAGATACAAAGATTTTGTTGCCAGGATCATAAGAGATTGGTCAAGCCTAGGTTTTGGAGTCTACCTAGAGGAGCTGTTGTTACTAGCTTGGTGTAGGATACATGAGGAAGAGCATTCAGAATTCACCTGTTTCCAGTGCCAGACAGTCATAAAAGAGGTGAAGGAGCAAGTATAGCTACTCTTACATGCAAATGATACACAGACAGGTGCATCAGACAAGTCTCTGATTGAGGAATGCCAACCAGTTGCTGATGAATGTCTTGAAGAACATGAGGAAGCACTCAGTGAAGTGATCAATGTTCCTGATGATTGTGATCAAGAATCTGAGCTAGTGTCAACATAAGATGAATTCAGGGAGTCTTCTCATTTATCAAATTCTATTTTTCCTCAACTTATTGATGAGTGCACAATGAAAACTCACAGATTCTATGCATTATTGATGGGGTAGCTAATGTGGTTCATGCTAATGTGCAGGAAAATATGAATGATGTCAAAAATAGAAATGTTGCAGTCAGTATTGGTGAACATGCTCCAACTTCTCCAGGTGAGAATGTGCTGGGAGATCAATCTGTGATACCTTCGGATGAGCATCCTGCTGAGGAAATTGTTGTTCAAGATAATGCCCCTGCGTTTTCATTGTTGATCCCTCATGGAAATACTCAAACAGGTGAAAATTTCCATGTTCATAGTTCTGAAAGTCTTCGATATGAATTTCACTCTGCATCATGTAATGATTCTTCTAATTCTATCTTGCATGTTTCAAATGCAAGTGGAATATTGCACCATCAATGGAGACCCCCTGATGACACTATGATCAACTCTTCACAAGTGCAGGATGATGAACACAACACTCAGTCTGTAGAAATGCAAAATCAGGTTGTTTCTTTCTTTGCTAGAAATTCTAAATCCTGTCAATTTGATTATGGAGATTTAGGAAAGACAACTTGCATATGGATTAATCATGGTCCTAATGAGTTGCCTCAACTATTAATTACTCCTAGCTATGAGGTTGAGTTTGCATGCTGCAATATAGAGATTTATTTTTCTGAATATAAAGACAGGTTTGCATTTTTGAGGACTGTTACCTTCACCTTATTGCTTGTCCATGCATTGATTAATCATATGGGGATGAGTCTCAACTCATCCTGTCTGATCATGAGCCACTTTGAGTCTCTCTGTACATAGTGTTGATCTGAATAAATGTAGCTTGGTCTGCTTTTCTTTTACTTTTTTTTGTTTTGTTTTCTTTAGGATAGATTGCTTTAGTTTAGATTGCTTTTCTTTGCTTCTGTTTTGGCTAGTTTAGTTTGCTTTGGGTTTCAGTTTGGTTGTTTTGCTTCTCTGGCTTGGGTTTTCTATTTTCTGGTTGGGGAGGTGTCCTTCCTGTGCAATAATTCTTTATTATCTGGGATTTTTCTAAGTGTTTTATTGATGGACTTTAGTCATGTGTCTTGAATTAATGGTCAAAGATCTTTTGTTGGTGTCAAGCAGTTTGAATGTCTGATTTAAAGAGAATGGGTCATTGATCTAATTTGAACCTGAAGTATTCTAAAATCTTATATCCTTCATACATCTTAAGAATCTGAAGGTTGCAGTAGCATCCTTGCAAGGTCTTGTTGGGTGAAAAATCATATTTCTGCTTCAATGCCACTGTGGTTCTCAGCCCTGAGTGTGGACTTCACTGTTCACAGGTTGAAATGAAAAAGAGTAAAAAGAAAAGAAGAACATAAAATATTAAGAATCAAAAGAATAAATTCAACTTATCAGGAGTATCTGAATATCTCTACCGGGGCTATGGATGCCTGCTGGTAGTAGAGCTATGTTCAGGAGAATCACAGCGATAACCTCGTCAGGGCTATGAACACCTGACTGGCAGCGAGGCTCTATCCAGGTTGCTTTTGGAGCTAGAATCTTTACGTAGCCTAACTTGACTGAGCTTGGTTTCTACGGTAGCTTGAGAAAGGAAATGAACTCACTTGCATACACTTGGATTTTCAGTCTATGGAAGTTTTAGTCAGCCTTTGGTCTTGATTTTCTTTAATCTTGCATTTTGATTTGTTTGCCTGGTAGGGAGATCGAAACCAGAGATTCTGGGTTCATGATTCTTGTTCATCATCAAAATGCTCTAGAGTATTTTCCTAGCGGAGTCGCCATTTGTTGTGCAGTTTTGCACACACGCCCCACTGAAAGTAGGGACCCTCTTTTTGCTCTGGCTTTTGATGTCTTTTGGCCCCTTAATTTTAATGATTTGGTTTCCTTCGAAGGTCCTTAGATGTTCGTCCTGCTTGCCCAAGTGATTTCCCCAGGTTGCACTTTGAAAAAACTAAGTTCTGGGCAAAATTCGGGTTTTTAACCTAATCCGGGATTTTCCAGTCCGTTCGGATTTTTCCGGATCCTGCTCGAAGTCCGGTTCTATGCAAAATCCGGGTTTTTACCCTAATCCGGGATTTTCTGGTCCATCCGAATTTTCCCGATTTCCATGAAAATTCCGATCCGAACGAAGTCCGGGTTTTCGCCTACGTCCGGGATTTTCTGCCCGACCTGGATTTTCCTGGATTTCTTCAGCCCGGATTTTTGCCTGCGATTTTCCGACCGGATTTTCCTGGATTTTCCCCTTGGTCCGGTTTCCCGAAATGGAAATTTTTCGAAATGATTATTTTTCCAAAATGGAATTTTTAAAATGATCCCGAAAATGAAAATTTCTTGAGATAAAAAATTGAAAATAATTTTTTTTTCCAAAAATGGAAAAAATTCTAAAAATGGAAAGTTTCCTTATAAAAATGTAAGTTTTTCTTAAAGGTCAATTTTATTCAAATTAAATTTGAATATGTGGGCTATTAATGATGATATCTGTTTTTCAGGACTAAACAAATATTAAAAAGTGGGACCTGCCTAAGAATCCGTGCCAAAACTATCTACAACTGGAGGACTTTCTGGAAAACACATGAATTTGATCTTGCTGGAGATCGTGGGCCGACATGGATAATATTCATGCATTTAATGCAAATCTTGTCCTATTTTGAAATTCTCCTTAGGCCGACCTGTTTTGGGGCCAGTCATTATTGTAAAATCTAATTAGGCCGACATGTTTGGGGTTTTCTATAAATGGCATTTGTGCCTCATTTGTAAGGGGAGATTTTAGGAGTTTGGCTAGGCCAGAATTGGCAAGTAGTTTTCAGAATTAGTTGTAGGAGATGAGAGACTTGAAATTGTTGTGTAATGCTGGAGAAGTAATGCAATTGGATTGTTGATTTGACAAACTTTGTATTTATTTTTGACAGTTTTTATGGTTTCTTGTTCTTGATTCTCAGATGTTGGATGTTAGATGTTAGATTTCAGCTCTTTTACAATGATGGTGAAATGCTAATGATGTTGATCGATCTTCGGTCCATACTTTTAGCAATTTTACTGATTGTAGATTGCTGTGCAAAGTTAGTCTGGGCCTTACTTCTGTGCTAAGTTCAATTGTGAATGCTCATTTACATTGTGCCAGTAATTGGGTATGTGAATGAATGTTCAAAGTCTAAAAATCTTCAGATTTCCTCAGAAGATTGCACCATTTCTGTGTAGTTGCAGGTTTGTCCTTGATCAAGCAGAGATCAATTTTATTGGGGATCTGTCCATTTGCAGCTTTCATCATTACTGTGGTTGATCTTAGGAGTTAGAATAGAATAGAATCTCTCTATACCCTTATCTCTTTTGCTGTTTATTTTGAATCTGGGTTAGTTTTAGGATTGAAAGCATCATCATATCGTTGCATCTGATGAAAATTCACTTCCAGCATTGTTCATTTGTAAGGCCCCTTGTGATTACCAGCATTTCACATAATTATCTGAGTTGTTTATGCATCGTCATGACCTGACACCCGAGAGACCTTGGGGTGATTTTTAGTAATTTATTGTTGAAAATAACCTTTCAAGAGAGATAGAATATTGCATTCTGTCTGAGTTGTTGTTGTGCAGAAAACACCATCAACAAGCTCCTCATTTATTTCTTCATTTTTTGGGTCTTCCTACAATTTAGCTTCCAACTTGATCATGTTTTCTTAGAAGGTATTTTCAATCTTCCTGCAATCCATGGCCCTTTTTTCCTATTATTTGGAAAATATATTTCCATCCTTTTATGTTTTTGTTCCATCTTTGAATTGTTGATTCTTTTTCCAACATCCATTTATTTATTTCTTTGAAGGTAAAAATAACTTCATTTCAATCATCATCTTTTAGTAGATTAGTGTTTAGAATGAAATTTTCATCCTTTCTACATTCCATAATTTTTTCTTTTGCTATTATGATTTTCACATTTATAAGGTGATGGTCAGACATAGTACTAGGGTAAACCCTTACTTTATCTCCTCCCTCTATTTTTTCAAAATTGAATAATTCCTTATTTGCATAGAACTTGTCTAATCTACAATAGATTCTTTTACTACCTTTTTGTGCATTGCACCATATGAACAAATCTTTTTTGTTTACTTTTTTCATTCCTTCTATTGGATCAAAGATTTTTTGTTTGTTTTTCATTTTACACCAAAATTGTTTCTCATTCCCTTTGGAAAGTCCATTTTAATACCCCATGCTTTGTCTTCATTATTCTCTATCATGTTGAAGTCGCCCCTAGTATCCAAGAGATATCTTTTAGATTGTACATCCACTTCTAAAGTTCAATCCTTTCCCCATAATCATTGGGAGCATACATTGAACAAAGCTCAAATTTCCTGTTGTCTTTCTCTATAATTAACCAAACCACCCTATTGCATGGAGACATACCTGATTATTTCATGTAATTGGACCACATATTGGATAAAAGAATAGCCAATCCCCCTTTTACCTCTTTCATGCCCTGAATATAAATGAGAGGAATCTTTCCATATGAATTTAATATTTGTTTCAAGGTTAAAGTTTATAACTTTTACCTTTTGCAATAGGACATCCTTGGATCTATCCCTATTTAGATAATTTATAACTATATAATTTTTGTCTAGGGATTATGGTCCCCTTACATTCCAACTTATACAATTAAAGATCATCAGTCTCCATTACTTGATAATCCTCTTTACTTTCCCTAAACTTTTCAAAGTGCTTATGAATCCTTTCTTTTTTAACTTTCCCTTTTTGGTAAAGATTTTTCCTTCTTTTCTAATTTTCCTTTTTCTTTTCAATTTATTTGTAACCCAAAAATTTCCTTTGGTGGGAACCCCATCTTCATCAGAGTTGTTAATCCCATTATCTTTGGTGTGGTATATCCCTTCCTTTTCTCTCGTCCCTATTTTCAACACCCCCTCAGTGTACTCCTCACTTGCTAACTATCCTATTCCCTTGTTGGATCCTTCTTATTCAACAACAAATTTTATCCTAACTATTCCAAATTGAATTTTTTACTTTCATTATCTTCTAATTCACTAGAGATTTTTTATTTTTTTAAAGAAAGGCTAGGTGGGCAAGGTTTTCTTTATCTATATTGACCAATTCTTTTCCATTCCAATGCTCATTTTTTCCTAAGGATAATCCTTAAGTAATATTGCTTTGCTTAGAGTTAGTTTTAGGAAACAGTCTCTTATTTTTGTTTGCACCACTATTTTTAATTTGTTTGATTCTAGTTCTTCTTCTTTACCTTTTGGTATCATCGTTTCTTTTTCTTCCATTTCATTTTTACATCCTTGCATATTGTTGTCTAATAATAATCCTTGGGAAATTTTAATTTTTCTTAAGATTAGTCTTGGGAAATAATAGCATATTTATGTTTGTATTGACTAATTCCCTTTTGAATCTATTTTGATCAACCTTTTTATCTTTTGTTAAGAGCCCTACTTTTCCTTCCTTTTATTTTTCATACCCTTACACATTTTTGTAAAAGGCTAATCCTCAAGAAACTTTATTTTGCTTTGGATTAGTCTTGGGAAGAAATATCACTTCTTGATAGCTATCCAAAATCATGTTTGTATTTGAATATTTAAGTGGATTACTTTGTTCTTTAATATCTATTGTTTCACATATTGTGTTATCAAATATTTGACACTTTTTGTTGGGGGTCATCTCTATTTTTTTTTAACCCCATTTAAAAAAAAAAAATTTAATCATTTTATTTTTTTGAGCAATGTTTTGCTTAATTTCTCCCATTACTATCTCTTGAGCATTTTTGTGACTTATTTTCTGTGAATTAATATTCATAGAGCTCCCTTCGGGCTTTATTTTGTTGAAGCATTGGCCCACACATTGCATTGAAAAGTCATGCAACCCCTCTTGATAAATGTCGTTGCATTGCCACATGTCCGATTTGTGCACAATTGAAGGTCACTTCCCTCTGATTTTGAGTTAGGCTATGCGTGCATGCCACGTGGCTCAATCTTCACATATTTTTGCAGGTCCCACAGTCGGTACTAAGGATAGGGTAGGTTACACGTGTCTCTGTAGCGCAAGTTTTCAATAGCGAAGGAAAAAGATGGGCACAGGTTGCATGATGTCACCACGTGTCTTCTGTGGGTGTTTCTTTTAAATGATGGATGGAGCGAGCCAAGGACCGTGACATCTTGTTGTGTGTCATAACTACTTTAGCAGGGTAGCGACACTTGTCTAACTTGACCTCATCAGGACCATTGCCATCATTTGCAAGGGATGCACTTGAACTTGGAGTGACCAGATGCTTTGGTTGGAATCTTTCTATTGCAACGGCCAGGAGGAATCTTTGATTCTGCATCATTGCTGAGGATTCTCAAATCTTTTCTGTTACTGCTCACCAAGGCGGTGGGAGCATTCAAATATATATACTCTTCTTTGTTTTAGAGGAAGGGTTCCATAATTTTGTAGAAAGAACGTAGATTAAAAGACACTAGGCCTTTGTATTGTTATTTTATTATCGTAAAAAGACTCTTAGACTATGCTAATCATTCAACCTTTCTGATCTTTTTATGTATTTGATTAACCTTAGATTGTGCTACTATTGTTTTGAATGATTCATTTGCAAAACTTCTATAAATTGAATGCAATTTTGTTGGTGTAGACCATGTCTTATGACTCTTCTTGTCAATAAATTTATGTGAAAAGTTATTTTATGTCAATGAATGAATTGTTTATACTTTAATCTTCAGTTTCTTCCTTTCTGGGACATTGCAAATTGCTAATCAGGCCCTTAGATCTATGATTTATCATATCTATTATCTAAGTCTTGGCGCATTGCCTTAGATTAGACTTTTATTTTATATTTGTTTCCTTTTCCCTTTCAAACCCCAATTATAGAAGAAGCTGACTTCTTTTAAAATATGGAGGTCACTCAGTTTAGCACAATAGGTCCACAATAGACTGAGTTTCCCATAAAAGGGTTGTTACTTTGCCAATTTTTGGCATCAACAGTTTTTTCTTTTTTTGGCATGCCCAGTGGGACCGAGCTTAATGAATCAAATATTCAGAAGGGTGTATGAGCCACCAGCCTATAACTAGATCCTAAACTACAAAAAATCTTGGTTTACTAGTACCGCCACTAGGAACAGTGCAGGGCACAAATCAATTAGTAACCGTTTGGCTTCCTCCTCCCTTTCCGCTAACCATGTTTCCAGGAACCAATAGAAATTATGTGGCATGGGACACCATAAGTCCCCTTGTAGTGCCAATAGCACCTATTGTATGGGCTGTTATCACATCCTCAGCTTTAAAGGCTATACCCAAGTTTATCAAAGATGGCTCAAGAACACCCACATAACATCTGCAAGATGTGGTGGATGTATGTCTGGTGCATGGAATCATCACTCAGAATGTAGCGCTAAGGCTCCTCATAGCTTCTTTCTGAGGTAGAGCGCTAGATTGGTACCAAACCTTGCTAGCTAACACTATCCGTACCTAGGGTGAGCTTGGAGACCCATTCTATGAGATATTTTCAAATGACAGGGATCGCTCCACATTGTACTATCAACTATCTACCATAAAATGAGCCCCCCAAGAGGCTATGATGGACTTCAATGCCCGATTCCACACAAACTAGTAAAGGATCCAGTCGCTATCTGCCCGCCTCCTGAGGTGGCATTCATATTCTACCTAAAGTCTATCAACCTTGACATTTCCATGATGATCTAATCTTTGGGAGGGACCACTTTGCCAGATGCATACATCATTTTCGTTAAGGTGGAGAATAATTTGATAGATGCTGGAAAGTTGCTGCCTTAGTCCAACATGCCAATATTCCTTGAAATATCGATTCCTACTTAGGAGACACCCTCCACCAGGGCACCAAATCTTCCTCAATCCATGTACACGTACTTGAGAGCGCCGCAAAATGTTGCTTCTACATCCGACTCTTCTAAGGATGAAATGAGCAATCTAAAGGAATTGCTACAGACTATGGCAAATGACATAGCTACCCTCAAGCAAAACTAGTCAACTCCTCCAAAGCCTACCTACTAGAATTATGAAGGTGGATGGTCTTCATATCAACAAAATCAGTTCCAAGGAAGTGCTCGCACGAATCCGTAGGCACAAACAACTAATCAAATGGTACCGATACCCACTCTGCTATAGAGCGCTAATCTAAGTTCAAACAGGGAGTTGACTGCATGACAAAATAATTTAGTGGACGACACCAACCCTTGGTGCTTCCCTTGCAGTGATTCACATATGCCACAGAACTGCTTGCACAACAACTTACAACAAATGGTGGCAGAGCAATGCAGCTAAGGTGCGACTTCAAACCATGGAGGTTATATATATACCTCTCCACAAATGGAAAATGAGGTTCTCACTGCACAAATGCAAGGGATGTCCCTAGAACAAGAGTTGGACATCTCTCCTAATCACACTCTCTTTTCATGGATGGAAGAAGAGGAGGTGGTGTTCATGAACGATGCTTCCACATCAAAGATACCACAAGTTCAGATCGATTACAACCATCACTCTAAGTGAAGGCTTATAGGTGAACCAGTCACACCACAACTTGAAAGCTCCTCAGATCCATCTCCGAGCATCACTGTAGTTGCACAACATTTTCAACTATGGAAGGAAATTATGGTAACAAAAAATCAAGGATCATAAATCCTTAAACCCGCCACCGATTAATGTGGTGGAACAATTAAGGAAATCCCTCACTGATGTGTCCCTGTGGGATATTCTAACTATCTCAAAGCAGAAAAAATTGCTTCAGAAATTCCTCCAAGAAGATGCTAGCACAACATTGATGCAACGATTCCCAAAGGAAAAGGCTATATATTTAGCACCTCAGGCCAAGGTTCTCACAAATAGTTCAGAGGAACCCCCTACTAAAGTTAAAGGTAAGCCAAAACCATTTTTCCTAACCCTTATTGTGGGAAATAAGTTGTTGCACAATTCGATGATTGATTTAGGTGCTAGCACCACAGTCATGCCCAAACAAATAGATAAAGCCTTGGGACTTAGCTATGATCCCATGAAGAGAGGGGTTACACAGCTTGAAAAAAAGAAGGTTGAGACAATAGGGGTCATTAAGGATCTTCCCTTAACTCTCTTTGGCTGTCCTAGTATCATCGTGCCTCAAGATATTGTCATCATTGATGTTCCTCCTATGTTTGGTCTTTGCCTATCTTAGGAATTTACTACTAAAATAGGTGGATATTTGGCATTGGATTGGACACACTTGATTATCTAAACCAAGCGAGGGGCTAAGTTGAAATTATTATTTGAATATCTGCATGCGCAACACATTGCAGATGAGGCTATGATCAACTTTGAAGCCACCCACACCTCTATCACTAAAGAAGAGATGTATTATACTGAGTTGCTAGAAGACGAGGAAGTAACTAGAAATTGAAGTGAAAGGGATGAGGCTCTTCTAAATGAGTTCATAGAAACAGATCCTTTTATAAAATACCATGCTACTGGGCTGGGCACCTATGTCATTTACAATGAAGGTCAAGTGCTGCCTAAGGTTGTCAAAGACTTTGAAGGCGGTCAAGCCTCTGAGCTATGGACGTTGCACTTCAACAGAGCAAGATGCAAGAATGGTGCAAGAGCTGGGATATGTTTAATATCCCCACAGAATGAAAATACATCAGGTCTTTCCACTTCCAGTTCGCTTGCTCAAACAATGAAGCTGAATATGAAGGAATAGTATAGGGTTTAAGCCTTGTGGAGTGGATGGGCATCAATCAAGTAATGGTGTTTGGAGATTCCAAACTAGTAGTCAACCAGGTCCAGGGAATTTTTGCAGCAAAGGATTTCCACATGAGATCCTATAAACACCAAGTTTGGGACCTAATTGAGGGTTTTGAAGCCTTCAACATTCAAATGGTGCCCCAAGAACAAAATACAAAAGCCAATCGCATGGCATCAATCGGATCTCAATTTGATCCTACCTTTGATCTCATTCACAAAAAACACTCTGTGTGAGTGATAGTCCAACCGATGATTCCTAATAATGATCAAAGCTAGCAAGTGTTTGAAAGTAATGAACACATTGTCTCATTCATCTAGTGGTCGGGAGAATTCACCGACCAGCTCCAACCAACGGCTGCTAAGGCTTATGAGTGACAAATCATTTAGCTCAAATCTAACAAGCTTCTACACAAGAGGAAGTTTGTCGTGAACAAGAGCATCTACACAAATTTTTAGGTTGAAGATGAAAGAAAACTCAAATTTGGGAAGGATGTCCCACACCATGACAAAGAAAGGCTCATCAATTTCCACGAGAGGTATGGATGAGTAGTGCTTGGCCTTATGATGATTTGAAGGGACATGTTTTTGGCATCGTCCAACACAAAATCGAGCTGGCGGAAGGAGCAAAACTAGTCCGACAAAAGAAAAGGCCCATGAACCCAAAGATTAAAGTCCTAATGGCATAGGAGCTAACAAAGCTAATTGAGTCGTGAATTGTCTTCTCAATCAAGCATAGCACGTGGGTATCCAATTTGGTCCTAGTGAAAAAGAAGAATGGAGACATCTGCTTATGTGTGGACTTTCGAGACCCAAATAGAGAAACCCTAAAGGATTATTATCCATTGCCTTCTATGGAGTCAATCCTACAAATGGTGGCATGATTAGGAATGTTTTGCCTGTTAGATGGATTCTCCAGTTATAATTAGATCCACATTAAAGAAGAGGATCAACAAAAAGCTACATTCATTACAAGGTGGAGTACCTTCGCGTATGCTAAAATGCCTTTTGGCCTATCCGACACAGGGGAAACCTTCAAGCGAGCAAAGGTCATCACTTTCAATGAGTTGATCAACAAGATTATCCTAATCTAATTGGATGATCTTATTATGTTTTCTAAATCTAAGGATGATCATTTTGATCACCTTGAGATGGTGTTCATGAAATTCCAGGAGTTTGAGATTTCCCTAAATCTCAAAAAATGTGTATTCAGAGTGCCACGAGGCAAGCTATTAGGACACGTGGTGTCCACAGAAGGAGTTTCAATTGATCCCAAGTGGGTGAAAGCCATCAAAGAGCTTCCCATTCCAATTAACAAGAAAGGCATCTAGTCTTTCCTGGGGAAGGTAAATTTGATTAGCAAATTTATTTCTAACTTTGTAGGAATAATTGGGCCAATCACCTTGATGTTAAAAAAGGATCAAGCATTTAAGTGGACAAAGGAAGCTAGAGAAGCCTTTGAGCAAGTTAAGGATGCTATTTCCTCAGCTCTTGTGCTGGTTAATCTAGACTTATCTAAGGACTTCATAATGTATGTATTTAGTAGAAAGTCAAGTATAGCTACTGTCTTAACTCAAAAGGACAATGAAGGAAAAGGAGAGAATCTGATAGTATTCTACTCCCAGACCTTGAAGGAATATGAGACAAATTATAATTTCATCAAAAGGTAGGCATTTGCAATAGTAAAGGGACTTAAGAAGTTTCGTTGTCTAATCTCCTACAATAAGGTGATAGTTTATATCACACATTCTAGTGTACGCGAATACATCACGGAGGGAGAAATCACAAAAAAAAGAGCTAATTGGATCACCAAGATCCTTGAGTATGAATTTAAAGTCAAACCCACCAAAATCGTTCGAGGAAGAGGACTACGTGAATACCTAGTGTATGAGGAAGAAATGGTCCCCAAAGAAGAGTAGTTGAAACTAGTTTTGACAAATGAGTTAGAATTTGGAGGTTGCTGGCTGACGAACATAGTAAGATTTATGCAAACAGGGAAGTATCTGTCAGGTCTTTTCCCAAAAAGAGAGAGATACTATCAACTGCAGAATTGTGGATATGCACTAACTGAAGGGGTCCTTTTCTAAAAGAGCTTCAATGGTATCCTCCTACGATGTGTTATCGTAGAGCAAGCAAAGAGAATTTTTGACACTTTCCATAGTAGCGCTGCAAACAGACACTTCTCTGCTAGGACCACCACCCTCAAGATCAGCTCCGAGGGTTACTTTTGGCCAACGCTTTTCAATGACTCACACTCCTTGGTGAAGAAATGCAAGGAATGCTAGTTCTTTATAGGAAGAAGAAAGAACTTCACGATGCCTCTCAAACCTATAGTGACAGGCGATCTATTTGCACAATGGGACCTGGACTTCATTGGAATGATCAATCCAACTTCCAGTGCTAGACATAGGTGGATCCTAATGGCTACAAATTACTTCACCAAGTGGACAAAAGCTGCGCCACTGAAAAATGCAACAGGGGTGGAGACAGTGGATTTGTTCGAAGGATTGGCAACAAGATTCGGGCCCTCAAAAAATATCATTTTAGACAACGCTAGAGCTTTTCTAGGTGTAAAGGTATGCCACTTCACGCTAACAAATGGCATATTCCTTAAGATATCACCAAATTATTACCCATAGGGGAGCATCCTAGCCAAGTTGACAAATAAGAACCTGGACTAACTCCTCAAAAAGATTGGTTTAGAGCACCAAAAAGAATGGCATAAAAACCTCCAAGCGACACTCTAGGAAGACCACATAACTCCTAAGCAAGTCCTTAAGGTTTTGCTTTATGAGCTAGTGTATGGTAAAGAGGTGTTGTTGCCTATATCCATGGAGATTCTAGTGCTCCAATGGCTGAAATCCCTCGAGATAGAGCAAAATGGTGCCATGGAGGTTCAGCTAGCTGAATTATTGGAAGTACAAGAAAAAAGGGAGAAGTCCCTGATAGCCTCGACTGACCGCTAGTAGGTGGTTAAGCGATGGTTTGACACAAGGGTGTCCGATCAAGGTCTAAAGTGTGGGGACTTAGTGCTGAAATTCAATGAAGCAGCCGCAAAGCCAAGTTAGCACAAAAAATTTGATAGCGTTTGGGAGGGCCCATTCAAAATAATTAAGTGCAAAAAGCATAATGCCTTTGAATTGGAAAATATGGAATAAGAGGCATTGGGAATCCTCATCAATGAGATTCATCTTAAATTGTTCCATTAAGTTGCACGCTTTTACTAATGCAAATATGTTAGTAGTTTTTTTTATTTTTCTTTTCTTTTGTTCTATTGGCTGATCTTTTAAATTAGTCAAATATTTTAGGGTGGAGAAGTAACCCATCATTGCTGAGAGCAGGATAGATAAATTCATATCAAGGTGAACGGAAAAATAATACCCGCATGCAGGGAGAAATTAAACACATATATTGAAAAAATAAAAAATTCATAGCACAAAATACCGAGTAAAAGGAGCCAAATATTTTATAAAGCTATATTACATTATATATATGCTTCTATATTTACATGGAAAAATAGCTTAAGGGCCATCATTCAAAAAATGTGTACGATTATATGTTGCTTCCTTTTCATATATGCTATATGTAGGCCTGTTTTAGGCATATATACAAAAACTAGGAAATGGGTATAGTGTCTTTAAGAGTAGAAAGCAAAGGAAGGAGGCATTTCAACCGACATAATGTGTAGTATCAATAGATGCATCAATTGTAGCATCCACTATGTCTTCATCAATAGGCTCACCACCAACAACAGCTAGCAGCGGAGGGAACACCAGGTTCCTGAAGTCAGTATACCATTTAATGTCATAGAATGGCACTACGTTATATAGGTGAAGGAGGAAATGGCATGCATGGGTGACCCTTTCACAGTGTTCATTTTGTGACTGAAGAGGAAATCTGCTTAGGAACGACAACCATGGGATGACCGCTTCTTCTTCAATGTAGCACCTAAGGTCACTAGCTGTGGGCATGCCTACTCCAAATGCAGCATTAGCGACAACCTCTCCAAGACCATTCAGGTACTTTTTGGGGAAAATTTATTTGACTCACTTCAACACCAATGGCCTGGGGATGCCAATATCCAACATGGATGTGACAAAGTGCGAGCATATGTTAGTATTAACACAATAATTTTCCTCATACTCCAGATAGTCCTGACCTAGAACCCACTTCATGGCTATTAGAGCCAGGAAGTGTTTGTTCTTTGTCATTCTTTTCAGACGTCTAGTGAAAATCTCATTAAGAAAGGTCATCTATGACTTGTGTGACACTAGCCTAATGGGAGTGTTCATGGTAATGACACACTGCAACTATCTGCTAACTACTCCTAAAAGATGCCTAAAGCCTAGCCTATGAAGACACTTCAAAAATTACCAAAGCCAAAAGCTAAGTCATAACCTATTACGAAAGCTTGCTCAAATGTTAAGTGTGATTTTGTTACCCTTAGATGCCTATTTATAGAAAAGGTGAGGAATGGCATGGTAAGGGGCTTTCCAAAAATGTGATGATAATCAGGTACCAACTTGGGAACTATGCCTAAGCTTGCTCAAATTTCTTGACTAGTTACGCCTACTAAGTATGGTGCATGCAAAGTTAATGGGAGCTGATTAATTAGCTTAAGATGGTGGTATTCATTGGTGGTGAGCTACACGATCCTAAAGCTGTGGTGTCACTTCTTAGGAATTTCCCAAAACCCAAGACAAGATTCATACCTTTTCAGGTGTTGATCATTTGCTTTGGCTTGATCATTCTATTTGGGATATTAATTGCCAGCGCATACGAATGCTAAGCTGAGAGAAAATCACCAGCCCAAGTTCCAAGGAAATCATGCCATATCACACAATTTCCAAATGCAATTATGAATTCTTGTCACTTCAAAATGACAAGTAATTCATTTTCACACAAGCCATAGGGTGGGCAGTACATGCCAAATTAAATGTATAAAGCCACTTTTGTCTACCACCTTGAGAAAAGTTAGCTAAATATTGCATGCAAAATTCTAAATGCCTAAGAGTCTTTCAAATACACTAAGCCAGGTAAGGATAGGTTTTAACATATCCAAAGCTGAGGAAAAATTTGCAGAGAATTCAGGCTTACCAAAAGCTTTCATCAAAAGAGACAATGGTAGAAAATTCAGAGCAGGAGATACAGGAGGGAGCAACACAACCTTTTCTCAACTCCATACGGGGATCACATGTTGTTAACATCTATGAAAAAATTTCATATGCTATGCTTGGTATACTAGACAAGCCAAAATGGGTGAACACACTAGAACTAGACAAGCCCAAAAATTACATAAACCAAGTTTAGGTCTAGGAGGATTGGGACAATATTCATGACCCATACCTCACAAAGAACCCAAATTATTTGAGAGAGGGGGCCTGTGAAAGGATGAAGGTGTCCAAGAAATAGATATCAACAACAAAAAGGATATGGCTCAGCAAGCTCTCGCAGTGCATGGTTCCATTAGTACAATATTGCCTAGAGTTGGTTGATGCGTCCATTTAATGTTACAACCTGAACACCCACAATATTGAGGGCCAAAATTTAAGGGTCAAAATAAGCCTACAAGCTATCTGGAATATGCTATGTATCCCCGACCTGACCACCAAAAGTTAGAGAATTGAGGCCATGTGATCAAAAATATGCATAATAAAATGAAATAAATACTATTTAAGCACACCAATAAGACATTGTATCAAAACAGACAATAAAAAGGGTAAGTAAATGCAAACTCAATATTCTACTTCGATTGTCGTCTTATTGTCCTCTATCTTCAGTATTTTTGTTGATTCTAGCTTTTGCTCTCAGATTTATGTGCTAGGCTCAACAAACTGTCTTCCTAAAGAACAAGATTTAAATATGATGCATGATGCAAGATTAAGCCATGATATAGAATAAGACTAAGATGATTGAAAGAAACATGATGCTATGATACTAGAATGCTAAATGAATTAAATGCATGAACTCTAATTAATTGCCAATTATCAATGCTTAGATTCACATAGGTATTTGTAGAGTTTTTGAAGGATTCTGATTGGCTGTCTTGATTAACGGTTGTGACAATTCCTAACAAATTGAATGGATGAAGATGAATGAAACTGAAGAGAAAATAGAAGAAAACCTGAAAATAAGATTTTTCTATTTTTATGAGAGATGAAAAGATAAGAAGATAAGAAATCATCTTTCTTTAAAAAGATAAAAGAAAGATTTAAAAGCTAATAAATAATGAATTAAAAATTCAATTATTTATTTGTGGATGATATTCAACTTTTTCTTAATTAAATGAAATATTTAATTAAGCTTTTAAAGCAGAAGAAAGTTTGTGATAAGAATAAAGCTTTAATTAGGATTTTTGAAGAAAGCAGATCTTATATTTAAATAAAATATTTAATTATGATATGAGAAGAAAACATAAGATTTCACAATTAAATAAAATATCTAATTGTGATTTAGAAAGAAAACATAAGATCTTTAATTAAATAAGATTTATTTAATTAAATCACATTTATAAAATTAATTAAATGAAACATTTAATTATTTAGAAGAAGAAATTAAAATAGAAGAAAGAGAGATATTTAAACTTAATTAAATCAAAAGATTTAATTTAAATTCAAACAATGATAATTAATTTAAATAAATAAAATGCATTTATTTAATTAATTAAGTGGACATATGAAAATAATTAAATACAATGAATTTATTTAATTATAGAAGAAGAATAAGATGAATGAACAATATAATTAAATTAATTAAATTTAATCATATGTAGAGGATTTTTAGAAAAATTAATTAAATAATAAATATTTAATTAATTTCCAGGATTATAGACATGACCAATTTTATGTGTATACATTTTTCCCCTCTTTGAAGTGATGTGTGAAATGCATTGCTTCAAAGAAAATAAACAAAAAAAAAAAAAATTCCCTTGATATGTTTCCGATTTTTGATGTCGATGATGCCCCCTCAGGAGGTAAATCACGAAAGATGATGTCGAGAATGATAGGGAAACAGTGATTTAGCTCCCGATAAATGATGTTTGTGATGGCCCTGTGAAAAATAATATGGAAGGAATAAAAAATGCCATGAACTTTCACCCTAATAGACCCTTAAAAGGTAAAAAGGGGTAAAATGAAGTGTCATTTTCACCCTGCTGCTACAGTGAAAAGTGAGCTCTGATAGTGACTTGGCAAGATGGAGATCCCATTGCACAGACATAGATTCAAGCGAGCGCACCGATACCAGAGACCAACTACGTATGGACCACCAGTGAGTGATTCCAACCATTTATGATTTCCAATTTTGCATGTTGAATCGATTTTGCAAATGTTTTAGGTTAGTTTTCAGTTTTTGCATCATGTTTTAGCGCATTCGATAAAAATTTTAGCGCTTTCAAAAAATTCTGTAGCACATATAGGAAATTCTGTAGTGCATATAGGCATAGGTTAAAATTGATCTTGTACCGCATTCGACAGATAGAGTAGTGCATATAGGTTAAAACCGGCTATTAGGATCCCATAGCACATTTAGGGCATATAATTGCGCATATAGGGCTAGGGCCGTAAAATAGATAAAGTTGCACATTTGAGAGTTAAAGTTGCGCATCCATATGATAGATTAGCGCATACCAAGTTTTAGCGCATCAGGGAAAAAGTTTAGCACATTTGAGTGAAACTGTAGCGCATTTGTGTTTTAGCGCATATGGGTGACAGAGTGGCACATATGGAAATTTTTTACAGAATGCCTGTGTGATAAAAAAAATGATGATTTAAATTGCTTCCTTAGTCAATAGATAGATGAATTGTAGTACCATCATGCTGATATGGGGAAGAAATGATAGAAAAATCTAATAAAGAACTGATAACTTTGCTTCCAAAATAGAAAACAAAGAGTAGATAGCTGATAACTTTGTGATGAACAACAAAGAGTAAACTGATTGATTGATTGATATTGTGTTTGGATAACTTTGCTTCTCTCGATTGAAAAACAAAGAGTAGATGTCCGGTAAATTTGCATTCATGACTGAAATACAAATAGGAAATGAATTGTGTGTTTGATAAATTTTCTTTCCTGAAAAGAAAAACAAATAGAAAATGATGATAAAGTAGATTGATTAGATATTTAGATAGATTGATTTAACACTTGATATGGGTTATTGATTGAATTTTCTGGATAGATAGATCACATGATGAGTCTGATTTATGTGTTATTTGTGATGATCAAACAAAATAGGAGGCTTTTAAAAGCCTCCAGATTAGAGAGCGGTTCCCACTATGTTGGGAGCGAGTAGGAGAGCTTACTTCAGCTGAGTTACAGTTGATAGCAGATTGCAGAATGGGACCTTTGTTGATGATGCCGCAAGGTATTCGGATCAACAGGGGACTGTTGACCACTTTGGCAGAGAGATGGCACTCGAAGCATAACACTTTTCACTTGCCAACTGGTGAGATGAGTGTGATGCCAAGGATGTGTATAGGATTCTTGGGGTTCTAGTTGTCGGTGCCCTTGTGGTTTATGACCACAAGGATATTGGTGGTACCGAGGCGCTACAACAGATATGCGGTGATGCAAGCATTTGTGGTTACTGGATAGATTGGGAGGATTTCAGCAGATATCTAGCCTTAGTTGTTGTGTTGGTTGCCTTCATTTGAGGCTTTCTTGGACCGGACCATCGGTTGAAGGGATTTGCAGTTGGTTGGGGTAGGATGTTGGAGTGGTTGGTGACAGCCACGGAGGTATGTTTGGGGGAGCTGTATATTGGCGGACATATATCATGATCTTCACCAAGTTGTATATAGACGATCCACTAGCCTGGAGAGTGGGGTGGCGCTTCTACAGATCTGGGTGTGGGAGCATATTGCGATCATGAGACCTCAATGTACGAGAGATAGGATAGCAGGGAGGCCCTATGTGTATGCATATTCTGGTGCACTTGTCCAGCAAAAGCTGGGCAAGGTAGAGTATTGGCGATAGTTACTAGATGATATAGATGCAGTGATATGGAGACCATATATAGATTGTGAGGCATGGGTGAGTGATCACTTAGAGATGCCATTTGTTTGCAGACCATGATATCTAATAGGGTAGACGCCCTTTATTATTAAGAGATTGTTGGCATTACGAGTGCTGAGACAATTTGGATTTACACAGGGGATTCCCCAAGGCATTTCTCATTATGGGCGGTGCAATGGTGATCCAGGATGGGGACTGTGCATTCGA
The DNA here is from genome assembly GCA_007258455.2 of Sequoia sempervirens. Lineage (NCBI taxonomy): Eukaryota > Viridiplantae > Streptophyta > Pinopsida > Cupressales > Cupressaceae > Sequoia > Sequoia sempervirens. Next base: position 87,473,984 of record VDFB02000017.1, on the reverse strand, counting down.
TACCAGATAGCATATATAGAATATTCTACCTCACAGCCAGAGGTATGGACAGACAGACCAGAGGTGTAGGATGTAGGGATGACAAATGATTATGCATAGTATTTCCATACGCATCCATTTCCATGATTTACAGTGCTAGATGAGCCACGGGTGATTGGGTTACTGCCACAGCTAGGGGTAGGGATACAGGAGGATGTGGCCGGTGGAGAGCAGGCTATGGGCGAAGGAGAGGAGGAGGGAGATGAGGAGGAGGGAGATGAGGGTGAGGAGAGCAGAGATGGAGGAGATGAGGACAAGGATAGCTTAGATGACGGGGATGATAGGGGAGATGATGGTGGAGAGGAGAGGCAGTAGAGATTGGATAGTCTGGGCAGAGCAAAGACTGTTCGGCGAGCCAGATCCAGTGGCATACCACAAACAATGATTAGGGTGTCATCCTCATCTTAGTAGGAACAGATGGTTGCATTGCAGGCATAGGTTCAGACTTTTCAGGGACAATAGGCACAACTACAGAGCCAGCTGGCTCAGGCTTAGAGTGTGATAGTGCAGTTGCAGGCACAACTTTCACAGGCCCAGATGCAGATACAGGCTTAGGCTCAGGCACAAGTTTAGGCTTAGGCACCCACCCCAGATTCCCAGGTGACACAGTTGGTAGTAGAGAGGGATGCACTTAGATGATGAGCACTAGAGGCTGAGGGTGTGGCACAAAGACTCATGGGTACCGTAGAGAGTACATCATTACAAGAGGCCATTACAAAGGGTTTTGAGGCAACCAGAGAAGCCGAGTACTATAGAGTCCGATATGAGGAGTTGTGTCCTCCCGAGCGACGAGAGCCTTATCCGTGATCACATAGCAGGACGAGGACCCAATCACGGACATCGACACATGGCAGAGAGGTTACAGGATTGTGACGGGATCCTGATGCAGGGGGTAGTGGCAGGCCACCTCCTTTCAGACCAGCTCCTTTAGGGGCATCTTCTAGCTAGTGTTTGGGACTGATATATTTTGCACATATGCAGTGCATGTATATTGAGTTTTGATCATATCTCATGTATTATGTTTTGAACTTTTTAGTTTCATTTGGACATTGGACATTTGTATTATTTTGATGAGCAATGATATGTAGCGGCGATGATTTTGATGATGGTATGTTTGTGCATTTTTGATGTGATATGAATGTTACTTTTATGCATGTATGGTATGAGATGGATTTTGATGTTTTTACTGTATTTGTAGACTAATTCTATGATGCAGGATGATCTAATAATATAATTCCGATGGATGAGCTAGGACGTAGGTGCAATGATTTGTGATAATGTAGATATGAGTTGTTGATTTTTGAATTTTGTTGCAAATGTAGAAATGAATAGTATGTGTATGAAATGTATTGTAAAATTATGATATGAAAATGGTAGATAATGAATATGATACTGATAATGATAATGATGAAAAGATAAATGATATGTTTGGTAATGTTTGTGTAATGAAAATGGCAATGTGATGATAATAGAATAATTATAATGTGGAATGCAATAATATGAAAGGAATGAGTGCAATGGTAATGAAATGATATGATAAATGGTAGTAAATGATAAATGATAAAATGATAATGGGATGATGAACGATAATGATATAAGAGAAAAGATAATGATAATAGTAATCGAGAAATGATGATGTTTATGAAAAATAATGAAAACAATGATATGAAATAATGAATGAATGATAATGGGAATGATAGAAAATGAAATAGAAATGATAATGACAATGATAAGAATATAAGAAAATTATAACGAATGAATCTAATGATAGAAAATGAAATAGAAATAATAATGATGATGATAATGATAATGATAAGGATATAATAAAAGGAATGATATGAAATAATAGAGAGAAAATGAAATAGAAATGATGATGATAATGATAAGAATATAAGAAAATGAATGATAGATGATAATGATGATGATAATGATAATGATAAGAATATGAGAAAATGAATGATATGAAATAAATAGATAGAAAATGAAATAGAAATGATGATGATAATGATAATGAATGAAAAATGATATGAAATGATAAATGAAACAAATGTCCAAATGTTCTCCACAAAGAGTTCAAAACTACATGACAACTGTTAATGTTTTCATTCAGCCTTTCAGAACACTGATGCAAATCCAATATGCAGAGGTATATAATGATCTAACTAACATGCAACTAAATGAAACTAACCAATTTGTTGAGCTTGATATGAGCATTCTTGAATTATCATAGAGCATTTTAAAATGTTGGAAGTATGTACAAGCATTAGAGGGGAAATTAGCACCAATGATGACCTGAGTACAACTTTCATGATTTTTGATATAGCAAGCGAACACAAGCATCAAGGTATAATTGAACCGAGATGACCTGAGCATTTCTTGCATAAATAGAAAAAGATTAACCACCCTTCCGATGCAAATGTGGAACTGTCATCAATGATATTGCTTTGGTAATAATTTCCTATGACCTATTTGCATCAAATTGATCATTAACCTCAAGACAACAGACAAAGAAAAATCATTCTCGTTTCCTTACCACTCTAGTTCAGTACATCATCGAGTGTGCTCCAGAGTAATGATATCAAAAATCAAACAACCTTTGTTCAAAAATGTAATATTGTTCTTTCATACATTATTCAGATTTTTGGATCATCCAATAGACAATGATATGGTATCTGCTGAAAATTGTTCATGATATGGAGCGATAATTAGATAAGGTTTCGCGTGAGTTGGTTGTTTGTTCCTATGATCGGATCCTATGACATTGTCCAGTTGTCTTAGTATGCTATGAAAGTTAAGTGCCTCTAGTTGAGTTTTTTCCCCGTTTATTGACGCAACTTGCAAAAAAGTAATAATGTACAATGATCAAGCCATGGTAAGACGTTTTATCACTCTAGGCAAATGATGGTAGGATGATGCAATTATAACCCTAAGATGTGGAAAAAGGAAAGCTGAAAAGCCAAAGTGCAAAACAGGAACTAATAGATGGAGAGGTACAGATAGCGTATGTTTGTCAGATTTTCACTATCTGTGTTTATTGCATTTTTCTTATTTCTTTTTGAATTCTTTTGGTATTTTTTTTTTTTTCCCAATAGACTGCCTGTTTGCCAAGTTTTCACCCTATGACATTTTTTTGCTGTTTTTTGAATTTTTTCAGGACTTTTTCTACTATTTTTGAATTTTTTTTAGGACTTTTTTTGCTGTTTTTGAATTTTTTCAGGACTTTTTCTTTTTTTTTTGTATTTCTTTAGGACTTTTTCTGTTGTTTTTGATTTTTTTTAGGACTTTTTCTGATTTTTTTGTATTTCTTCAGGACTTTTTCTAGATGATGATAGCTGACTTAAACATAATATTTCTTGAGATGCATGTTGTTGATGGGTTCGTCAAATCGGTCCCCTTCTAGCGTTGATAACTTGTAGGCTCCTGAACCGTAGACTGCAATAACCACATAAGGTCCTAGCCAATTCGATTCAAATTTACCTTTCTTTTCTCTATCTTGTTGATTATGTGGGTTCTCTTTCAGAACTAGATCACCCACCTGAAAGGTACATGGTTTTACTTTGTGATTATAGCTGCGAGACATCATCTGTGTGTATGATTTCAAATGGTCAGCTGCTCTTTGTTTCTTTTCATCTAGAAGTTCTAACTCTTGTAGTCGGGAAACTCTGTATTCATCATTGGTTATGAGACCTTTCAGTGATACTTTGAGTGATGGTATTTCAACCTTTAAAGGCAATATGGCTTTTGCTCCATAGACCAAAGCATAGGGTGTTGCTCCCGTTGGTGTTCGGACACTAGTTCTGTAGGCCCACAAGGCGGGATTGAGTTGAACATGCCAATCTTTCCCTGAGTCATTGACGGTCTTCTTCAAAATCTTTAGTATAGTCTTGTTTGAGGCCTCTACTTGGCCATTCCCTTGTTGATAGTAAGGCATTGAATATCTGTGCTGAATACGAAATCTTTCACAAAGTTCATCAACATCCTAATTCTTGAAAGGTTGACCATTATCTGTAATAATGGCATTAGGAATACCATACTAACAAATAATGTAGTTGAGTATGAAGGATGAAATTTGTTTTCTAGTGACTTTAGAGAGAGGTACTGCCTCAATCCACTTAGTGAAATATTCTATTACTGTGATGATGAACTTATGCCCATTTGAAGATGAAGGATGAATTTTTCCTACTAGATCTAATCCCCATTGAGAAAATGGCTAGGTTGGTGTGAACGAGTGAAGTTCTTGTGCAGGAGCATGAATAAGATTCCCATGAATCTGACATTTTGAGCATGTTTTAACAAAAGTGAATGATTCCCTCTCCATTGTAGGCCAATAGTATCCCATTCTAATCAATTTCTTAGATAAGGTTAGTCCACTCTAATGAGTACCACAAATGCCCCCATGAACTTCTTGTAAAGTTTTGTCAGATTCGTCATGTTCAAGACATCAAAGTAAAGTACCATCAAGACCACGGTGATAAAGGGTATTAGTGATAAGGGTATAGCGAGAGGATTGTTGGATAAAGTTACATTTTTGGTTACGGGATAAGTCAGGTGGTAAAATGTCATCTTTTAGGTAGACATAAATCTTACCATACCAGGGTGAATCGGATCCTACCAAGTGGCAAATAATTTGGCTTTCGGGTGTGTCATAAGTAGGTGTAAATAATTGTTCCACCAGAAATTCATAGCGAGTCTATTTTTCTGGGAGTTGTACCAATGATGCGATCGTAGCCATAGCATCAACTGCTTTGTTATCAAGCCTTGGAATTTGTGTGAACTGGATGTCCACAAAGTACTTCTTAAAGTCATCGACCATCTTCTTGTATGGCAATAATTTGTCATCTTTAGTCTGATAATCATCATTGATTTGATTAATGACTAACTATGAGTCACCATAAACTCGTAGCTCGGTAATCCTCCATTCCAAGGCTACTTTAGTTTAGTGATTAGTGCTTCATATTTAGCTATGTTATTGGTGCATGGAAACATTAGCCTATATGACTGAGGAATAGTATGTCCTTGAGGGGTGACAAAGAGAATGCTTGCCCCCGATCCATGTTGAGTAAAAGAACCATCAAAGTATAAGGACCATAGTTGCTTGAATTCTGCAGTGAAAACATCGGTATCTGGAAATTCAATGTGCAAGGGGTGCTCTGCTTGTAGGAGACGTCTGCTAGTTGATCAGCAATAACTTGTCCCTTGATTGCTTTGTGATCAACATAGTGGATGTAAAACTCACTCAAAATCATGACCCATTTCACTAACCTTCCTGTTAGTGATGCTTTACTGAGTAGATACTTGAGTGGGTCAATCTTTGAAATAAGATTGATTGTATGAGTTAGCATGTAATGCCAAATTTTTTGTGAAGCAAAGAATACTGCTAAACAAGCCTTCTCAATGAAAGTGTAGTTAAGTTCATGACTTGTTAGTGTTCTGCTGATGTAATAGATTGCACATTATTTTCCTTCACGGTCTTCTTGTGCTAATAATGTCCCCAAAGATGTCTCGGTTGTGGCAATATACAAGATCAATGGTTTTTCTGGATTTGGTGGTACTAGAACTGGTGGGTTCATTAGGTATTGTTTGATCTGTTGAAATGCCATTTCACATTTGACATCCCATCTAAAAGGAACATTCTTATGCAGGAGATGTGTGAATGGTAGACTTTTGTCAGCCAATTGCGTAATGAATCTTCTTATGGACTGAAGTCACCCTTGTAATGATCTCAATTGACTGATGTTCTTTGGGGGAGGCATCTCCATGATTGCCTGAAATTTAGCAGGATCTACTTCAATTCCCTTTTTTGAAATGATATATCCTAAAAGTTTTCCAAATGTGACCCCAAAAACACATTTCTTGGGATTTAGGCGAACTTTGAATTTTTCCAATTTGGTAAATATTTTAGACTATATTTCCAGGTGTCCTTCTTTGGTGTATGATTTTTCCAATATGTCATCTACATAATCTTCTATGAATGTGTGCATCATGTCATGAAAGATTGTAGTCATAGCTCTTTGATAAGTAGCCCCAACATTCTTTAGACTGAAAGGCATGACATTCCAACAGTACGTTCCCCATGAACAAGTGAAAGCTATTTTCTCTTGGTCTTCTAGTGCAATCTTGATTTGGTTATAACTAGAGAAATCATCCATTAATGAATACATGGCATGGCCAGCTGTTAAATCAACTATAGTGTCAATGCTTGGAAGCGGAAAGTCATCCTTAGGGTAGGCCTTGTTAAGATCTTTGAAATCAGTGCACACTCTTATGTGTTTATCCAGCTTTCCTACTGGGACAATATTGGAGATCCATTCTGCATAGGCAATTGATCTTATAAATCCTGCATCTAGGAGTTTCTTGAGTTCTTCTTTAATAGTAATGCAACGTGAGGATGCATCTTTCTGAGTTTTTTTTTCACTAGTTTAGCTCCTGGTTTGATAGACAAATGATGCATTATGAGATCAGGATCAAGACCTGGCATGTCTACATAAGACAAAGCAAAATTGACTTGATTTTCTTTGAGAAAGCTCATGAACCCTGGGATTTCATTTTCTGTCATTGATTCATCTATCTGTAGAATCCTTGGATTATCTGTAGTTTGAATGTTGATTTTCTTTGTAGGGTTGATCAAAATGGGCGATCGCTCATGATAGTGCTTCGGGAGAGTGTCAAGTTTCCCATCAGCTGGTGCCTTGAAAAGGTTTTCACCATCTGATATGCTATTTATTTTATCTTTTGGTTGATCTAGTACTGCTAGATTCTAGTTTTCACCACTAGATCATTCTTTTTTATTTTCATTTTTGCAGCTAGGAGACTTGACACTCTCTTGATTAAAGACTTTGTGCCAAAAATCGCTAGTGGAACAATCATTTGCATCATCTGCGGAAAGGAAGTTTATGATAGCCTCGTCATTTGGAAAAATAGGTATATCAATAGGTTCAGTTAGATCCCAGTCAATGAGATCAGGATGGATTAAAGGTAACAAGTCATTTGGTCGTGTGAAATCAGCAATGGTTAGGGTCAAAACAGAGTTATCGATAGGATCTGAGGTATGAGGTAGATCAATGATGGTACTATTCTCCTGATAGTCTTGTTCATTAAAATCTAACTCAGTATCACTAGACTCATAGTTGCTTTGTAGTCCAGATTCTTGTGGTTGGGACCTTGAACCTTCTCCTTTGATTAAAGTTGGGGTATACTTGTGTATGACATCTACCTCTTTGTCTCTCCAAAATTTATCATCATGAATGGTATCCCATTCATATTTAGCAGAGTCTGTATCAGAGTTATTTTCTATGAAATTTAAGGTTGCTGCCAAACATGCATCCTTTTTATCAGGACCTTCCTGTAGTGTAAAAAATTACCCTGTGATTTGTTGGAGGAGGTAGCGTCATAGCCTAGTCCAGTTTTATCATATGCAGCAAGCCCTGGAAGATGAATAGGCTCAACTACGCCTTCTTTTCTTTTTCTAATAGGACCATTTCCATATCCCATCTTTTGCATGATGGAATACCCTTTCCCATATCAGTCAGTTGGTAAGGTGACATTTAGAACTATTTCATCTTCATCCTTATAAAGCCAATTCAGAATTGCTGTATCCTCAGGATCTCCCATGGGGAATTTTTCTTTGATGAATTGTCCATTGAACTTGGTAGTTGGCTCTGTTTGTAGTTGTGTTGATGTTGATGCTACTGATATTTGTTGTTGTGTAATAGAAGGTTGTTCATGTGATCGAGGTGATGTAGGTAGATTAGAAGGACAGAGAGAATATTCCCCAACCCCACTTTCCTTGAACTGTAGTTTCTTGTTAAAGCTTTTGGCTAATTGACTGATTTGTGTATCATTCTTAGGAGAAGTATTAGTAAGCACTTCTTGATTATTTGGAACCAAAGTATCCTAACTAGCTTTGACATTGACACAAGTTTGAATGTTTGAATTATTAGCTGATATAGTGATCTCTTGTCCATCATATGGAAACTTAAGACATTGATGGTAAGTGGACGGAACAACTTGCATTTCATGAATCCAAGGATGATCCAACAAGATGTTGTATGCAAGATCTCGGTCTAAAACTTGACAAAAGGTATTTTTGATAATAGGTCCCACTCTGATTGGTAGCATGATTAGACCTTTAGACATTCTTTCCTCATCATCATAGGCTTTTATAGTAATTTTCCTTCTAGGATCAATGGAGTCCTCCGAAAATCCTAAAGCTTGAACCACCTTCAAAGTACATATATTCAAACCAGCCCCTCCATCTATTAGGACACGTTTAACATAGAACTTATGGATCATGACCTCTAAGTATAATGACAAATTGTGGGGATGAGTCATGGAAACATCATCTTTGTCTGAAAATGAAAGACATGTAGGTGAGGACAAATTTCCTACCATGGCTTGAAATTGGTTCACATCCAAATCCATGGATACAGTTGTTTCAAAAAGAGCCTTCTCTAAGATTTCTTTATGTGCCGAGGAAATCTTCAAGAGTTCCAAAATGGAAATTTGAGCCGGAGTTTTTCAAAGTTTGTTAACTAAGTCATATTGATGTTGAGGGAAGGGCTCAGTGGATTTCGAAGAGGCACCTTTCAAGATGACTTTAGCTTGTGCTCTTGTCATGACATTAACTTGTCCATTGTTTATCTTCTCCTTGATTTTTATAATGTTGATCCGCTCATCATCTGCATAGAGGTGACGGATTACCGTGTCATCAATTTGATTCACATTTTTATCAGAAGCCTCTCCCTTTTGATAATTTGGCAAAGGATTGCGAAATGCTTGGTGATCTTCATTGGATTTTTGTTTTCCTTCTATTGTGATAGTACCATTGTCAATTAGGTCTTGAATAACATGCTTCAAAGCTTAACAGTTGTTTGTATGATGTAATATGCACCTATGATAGTCACAACATTAAGCTTCATTCCATGATGGAGGTTTTACACTAGGTTCATAATTGCGTTGAGGTGGTAAAGTAAGGACATTTTTTTCCATAACCTCTTTGAAGGCAGATTCCAAGGATTGTCCTAGTGGAGTGAAAGTTCTTCTACTAGAGAAGAATGAAAAGAGTTGTGGATTCGTGTTTGAGGTATTCCCTAAGGTGTTGTTGTTGTTGTTGTTGTTGTTTCCACGGTAATTTTGATTGTTGATAGTTCCCTGATTGTGGTTCTTTGGAGGGGGAGGATTGTTTCCTTGATTCATGATAGAATTGAAATTGTTGTAATTATTGTTATGAGGAGTATTTGGAGTACTCAGAACAAACGGCTTAGTCGAGACATGATTTGCATCTACAACACCATCGTTTACAATGTTTTTGTTGTGAGTCCAAAATTTAGACTTGTCTTGATTGTTATAATGGTTAGATGAGCTAGGATTGTCCTTGTCAAGTTTTATTGTCCCTCTTTTGACCAAAGCACCTTCAATGGTGATGGCATCCTCAATCAATTTCTCAAAGGAAGGTGGACAATGGAGATTTAAGCAATAGCTCATTTCTAAATTTAGGCTGTTGATGAAAGTAACCATTTTTTCCTTTTTAGGAACATGACGTGGATATCTAGCGAACATTCTTCTCCATGTTTGAAGAAAGGTAGTGAAAGGTTCACCAGGTTTTTGTGCAACTTTGCAAAGATCAATCATGGTGATTTGGTGTTGGATGTTGTAGGAGTATTGTGTTATGAACAAATTGATCAATTCCTCAAATGTCTCGACAGGAGGTGTAATTTTTGATAGCCATTCCATAGATTGACTTCTAAGACTCCTAGGAAACAAACGCATCAAGTAAGTGTCTTCATGTGCAAATTCTAAAGTCATGTTTCAGAAGTCTCTAACATGATCAGTTGGATCCGATTTCCCATTATAATGATAAAATTTAGGAATTTCATAATGTTTGGGAAACAAAATCATATTGAGACTCCTATCAAAAGGATAAGGACATATGTCATCAAGAGTATATTTCTTTGTTGTGGTCCCCCCTTGTAACTCTTTGATTTGTCCTTGAAGTGTCTTAAATTGTTGGGTGAGAACAGTAAGATCGGATGGGGATGTTTCTTCTTCTTTGCTCTTTACTTTCTCAGTATCAAAATACTTAGGCAGTTTAGCTCCTTGATCGGCTAGGAAGAGAAAATAATTTTCTTTGTCACGTTGTAGTATCTTTTCTATGGATTTAAGAAACTTGGGGTCTTGTTCAACCTCTCTAATGTGAAGTTCTTCCTCTTGCTCATCATCACTATCTACAGGAGTTTTGTTCATGTCTTTGTACTTATGAAATGGGTTTATTTCTCTATTATCCATATTGTCGTCACTAAAAAGAGGATTTCAATTCACACTATAATGAGGATTACCGCGTTCACCTTCTTCTTGAATGTTATGACCTTCTTGTTGAGATTTTTCTCCTAGTTTGTTGTATTGAGATCTTGTAAAAATAGGCATATGATAATGATATCTTGATCTGATAAGATGAAAAAAAATCCTATGATATGATCAAAGATGTTCCCAATTCTTGATTGTGGCTTCCAAAGAAGAAGGATATCTGAATCCTGTTGAGGGAAGTTGAATCAATAATCCAAAATTTTTCTTGTGAGGTGCACTCCTAAAGTTTTGATCCCTTATTTTGAAAAGATTTGTAAGTCTATTGAAGGTCACTGAAGGATTTGACTAGGGTGTGTTGAATATTCAATTTAAGGTTGTGGTATATTCTCAAACTCAAGAGGTTGATTAAGATTGTGACGTTGAGATAGAGCTAATATTTGATAATAAGCTTGAGTGGCTAAAGGTTCTACAATGTAATCATCAGTGAATCCTCTAATGTAGTCTTGGTATCTATGGAGAAATTTGCGATAATGAAGCAAGACGTGTCGACTTTTATACAAAAATTCTCCGCGGTCTAAAGTTTCCTTGTAACTTGAGTTCGTTTGAGTCTTCTTGATCCTATTGAAGACTGATTTCTTGACGAACTTGGTTGATTTCCACTTCCTCAACATGGGAGAGAAATATCAGAAATTCTGGTCTGTGTAAATTTTTTTGACATCAACCAAAAGTGCTATTATGTTACCTAAATGTGCTGCAGAAAGAGGTATATGCGCTGGAGAAAGAGTAAAATGCGCTGCAAAATACCTTGAATGTGCAGAAACAGACCTTATATGCACTAAACCAAGAAGCAAATGTGCTAAAACAATCCCTAAATGCACTGAAAAATTACTTAGATGCGTTGAAACAGGTAGTAGATGCGCCAGAACAGATTGGATATGCGCTACAGTTTTTCCTAGATGCGCTAAAATAGTTTTCCAAATATAGTTTTTGACTAGTTTTGAAAATTTTCAGCTGAAGTTTTTCATGTTCGCTTTGGATGATCCTTTATCTAAATTAATGTTCTTGAAAAACACAGCAAACAGTTTGATTTTAAGTTGATCATAACCAAGCACAGAATAAGACAAGCACAACTTAAGTTAGGCCAGGACAATATCCGCTAGATTCCACATGGGTTTCCCCAACCACATATCAGTAGTGTGTGAATTCAAAAGCTTGGCTGCACGGGCTCCCCCTTATAGTGCACTCTCTTCTCAGGCCAACCAAGCTTCCAACCCCCATGAAACTCCCATGGTAGATTGATCACCTCTACTAAAGACTGTGAAAGTGTAGAAGGCTTCACACCGACCAGTGTTGGACTAGCAGATAAAAGGTTTTTGGCTTTCTAAATAATGGTTTTTAATTCAGGACCCCCGTTCGAGTGGCCATACATGGGGCAATAGATTAATCACCATTAAGGTGACACTCCAGCCTGAAGAGGTTAAGCTCAATAGGGTTTAAGGGAGTGCAACTCCATCCGTATGACACATCCGCACAAGCAACCTTAAGTTTTCCCTTAAGGTTTACATTTATATACCATTTGGGGGTAGCTTGGTTTTAGCTCTGTTATCGGTTTGAGTTGCGTTGAGGTGATGAAATCCCTAGGCAGGCCCAATTTCTAGAGTCGATAACCGTTTCTCTTACACCCAAGATCGCACAAGTGCGCAAGGGGAGAGGATACTTCGATTATCAAGTCAAGGTTACACAGGGAAAAATGGGTTTGGTTTTTCTGATCACCTAGTTTGCATAGGGTGAGAGCATAGTCACCTACCACTTTCAAGCACAATCAAAAAGAGTAGACAATATTCATTTTAGATGCACCAAAATCAAAAATGATTTATTCTAATTGAAGATTTTGCTTCACAATAAGCATGGGGTTCCTTTTAACTGCATGATAAAGATGTGGTGGCTACCCTAGATTGATTTATTTTAAAACCAATAAGTAAAAGAAATATATTCTATTTGCAAAAGGCGTCAGACTCAGAATCTTTGTTATAACCCAGATGCACCGAAACAGACAGTATATGCGCAAAAAAATAATTCAGATGCGCAATAAAATCACCCAGATGCGCAAGAACAGAACCCAAATGCGCAAGAACATAACCTAAATGCACAAGAACAAAGACCAAATATGCAGGAACAGAACCTATATGCGCTAATTAAACTCCTAAATGCTCTTCAGAAATCCCTAGATGCGCCATTCTGTTCCCTAAATGCTCTTCAGAAATTCCCGTATGTGCCAAAATAGTTTTCATATGCACTAAAGTACCTGTAAAATGGAATTTTTTTGAATCTCCCAGACACGCTGCCGAATGTCAAAAAACCTACAAGAAAACTTGCAAGAAAGAAGTCTAAAATGGGGGCATAGGCCCCACGGTGAGCGCCAAAAATGTGTGACTGAAAATATGCATAATAAAATGAAATAAATACTATTTAAGCACACCAATAAAACATTGTATCAAAACAGACAATAAAAAGGGTAAGTAAATGCAAACTCAATATTCTGCTTCGATTGTCATCTTATTGTCCTTTATCTTCAGTGTTTTTGTTGATTCCAACTTTTGCTCTCAGATTTATGTGCTAGGCTCAACAAACTGTCTTCCTAAAGAACGAAATTTAAATATGATGCATGATGCAAGATTAAGCCATGATATGGAATAAGACTAAGATGATTGAAAGAAACATGATGCTATGATACTAGAATGCTAAATGAATTAAATGCATAAACTCTAATTAATTGCCTATTATCAATGCTTAGAATCAGACAAGTATTTATAGAGTTTTTGAAGGATTCTAATTGGCTATCTTGATTAACGGTTGTGATAATTCCTGGCAGATCGAATGGTTGAAGATGAATGAAACTGAAGAGAAAATAGAAGAAAACCTGAAAACAAGATTTTTCTATTTTTATGAGAGATGAAAAGATAAGAAGATAAAAATTCATCTTTCTTTAAAAAGATAAAAGAAAGATTTAAAAGCTAATAAATAATGAATTAAAAATTCAATTATTTATTTGTGGATGATATTCAACTTTTTCTTAATTAAATAAAATATTTAATTAAGCTTTTAAAGCAGAAGAAAGTTTGTGATAAGAATAAAGCTTTAATTAGGATTTTTGAAGAAAGCAGAAGATCTCATATTTAAATAAAATATTTAATTATGATATGAGAAGAAAACAAAAGATTTCACAATTAAATAAAATATCTAATTGTGATTTAAAAAGAAAACATAAGATCTTTAATTAAATCACATTTATGAAATTACTTAAATGAAACATTTAATTATTTAGAAGAAGAAATTAAAATCGAAGGAAGAGAGATATTTAAACTTAATTAAATCAAAAGATTTAATTTAAATAAATAAAATGCATTTATTTAATTAATTAAGTGGACATATGAAAATAATTAAATAAAATAAATTTATTTAATTATGGAAGAAGAATAAGATGAATGAACAATATAATTAAATTAATTAAATTTAATCATATGTAGAGGATTTTTAGAAAAATTAATTAAATAATAAATATTTAATTAATTGCCAGGATTATAGACATGACCAATTTTATGTGTATACAGAGGCATTCTCCTGAAAAAGGAGAAAACACATGGAGGGAAATGAGGAAGGGCCCTTAGTTTTTAATTAAGGAAATTAACAAGCAGGGAGTAACAAGCCAGAACCCACCAAGTATCTCGGTGCCTCACGGTTCGTTTAAGAGTGACAACTTAAAGGAATCCTTTTCAATGCTAACATTTGTTTGTGGCCTAGACACATACCACGAGGTGCACGCTTTTCAATTAGGGGCAGGTTTCCAATTTCACAAGCAACATAATTTCTTCTGGTATGATTTCACAGACTACCTCGTAGAAGAAATGATAGGGAAAATTGAGAATTACTAGATGGAACAAAAGTTCAAGTTCCTCTCTTTTCTTGCCCATATGTTTTTACATAAAAACCTTTATTTCTTCAACAAGCATGTGGGTTTGTCTATTTTTGATGAAAAGCATGGAAGAAAGTTGGTATCTACATGGACAACTCTCCTCTCTACAACATTTGATTACTATGCATTTTTAGATTGCTTTCTAACTCTAATTTTGCAGTATTTGCAAGGAGAAGATGGCATGGTTTGAATCAACATGGATCAAATAGGATATATGCAAGTCTTTACTCCCACATGCGACTGGTTCTTCTGTGTGGATTTCATAATCATCCGGATGCGGGGTTTCACTGAACAACCATTCCGACTCCTAGCCTATGTCACAAATAGAGTGCTGGCTCTTGAAATGTATCGACATGCATGCATTATCAATTTCAAATTTTGTGGAGGACCTCCCAAGAAGAAAGGATGGCTCTAGTTACCCATAAGTTTCAAAACGGTGACCCTAACAAAGAGGCTAATGCACCTACTATTACAAGATAAGCTGGCTCATTTAGGGTTGGTTTTGGTATGCGATAAATGAAAGTATAATCCTTTCAATGATCTACCACATCTGTACATGAGGGTTACTCACACTCCTCAACCCTATTGGGAAAAGAGGCGTAGCCCGTGGGAGGACAGGGATGACAATTTGGTTGATTTGGTGCATATTCCCATAGAGGATCATAGAGAGTTGTGGCATAAGTTCTAATTCATTGTTGGGGAGGCTAATGAGAATGTCAAGATGGGGACCACCATGTACAATAGGTTACGACATACAGAGAAATGGACTCTAGAAAAAATGAGAGCCTTCTAGATGTACTGCCAGGAAACATGATAGCTTGAAGCCCCTTATGAAAGCTTGAAAGCTAATGAAGAATTTGAAAAATGGTGGGATGATGGACATGTAATCTCCAACTCAAGCACTAGAGGGAATGACAACCTAGGAGATGAATCCGAACAAGGAGAAGAAGAAGCGAAGACCAAACGTCCTCTGCTCAACAAGAGAAAAGCTCCACGGGGCGACCCTCCTACGTAGCTTTAAATATGAGATTCAATGTGTCGAGGGCCTCTCAAACACTCACTTGGGCTGCTAAAATGACAAGAGTGTTACAACAATAACCGGTAGAGAATACTAAGCTTGGAGAAACCCCACCCACAAAGCAATAGCATACAAAAAACATTGTCAGAGAAGGTTCATGAGAACCTGCCTCAAGCTAGGTGCTCGCAGTTAGCTAGGAGCTCCAAAAAGATGTGGAACCTATTGGAAATGCTGTCATTGATGTCAAAGTAAAAGGTCATCTGGGTAGAGTATTGAAGGATACCAAACTAAAACAAAATGTAGCTTCAGATTGAATAAATAAATATATTTAGATTATTGAAGACTTGTTTAAAGCAACTTCAAATTGAGTAAATAATATATTCAGATTATTGAAGAAAAAATTGTAGACTAAACTAAACGCCCAAATCAAATCTAATTATCATCCATAGATGGAAGTTGATATGATGTTATCAGCTAGGAGGAATGAGATCGTGTAGATGAGATCGTGGTCAATGAGGAATAAAATATGACAGGTCTCTATCGAAGCTAACGTTGCAAGAAAACTATGATACACTTTGTCAATGGCATTTAAAATACTCAACACCACAAAATTTGAGGAAGGACCTGCCAATGCAAATCAATGAATAATATGATAGCGAAAGTTTCAAATCTTATCAACAATGATAAAATATTCAAAAGTGCACTGGGTAAATATTTGATTAATATTAAACTAAAGTTTAATGAAGAAGTGGTAGACGCGGGCCCCAAAATGCTGAAAGGACACATTTTTTTAATGGAAGTATTCTTTAATAAGAACGTTGCTTTTAAAAGTTTCTTAAGGAGATGTGTTTTTTCTTCACTAAGTTTCGAAGCGAGAAGGGATGCATTTTTAACAGATACATATGTCCTGAAAGGACGTGTTTCTCTACAAGGAATGTGTTCTTCAGAAACTTTAGAAACTTCAAAAAATTTAGAGTCTCTCTAAGAGATGTGTTCTTCAGAAACTTCTATTTGTGATTTTTAGATACAACCTTTAAGATGAGTACTCAAAAGTTTGAGGCAACTGCAAGGTAATGTGTTAAAAGTATTAAAAATCTAAAAGAGAAAATTAAAGATTAACACATTCAAATGAAGTGATGCGATTTGTCAAGAGATGTGATCTTTTTCCAAGAATGCTATCTTAGAACAAAGTCAATATTTGTCTTTCATTTCAGAATTGAGGGTGTGGTTGTGAAGTTCAAGTAGTCTAAATCAGAAGCCTATCTTCTTGTGTGGGCTGAGTGTGAGAATTTACATCACAAAGGCATATTGGAGGATTGGCAGAGTGCAGATCTGATTGACTTCATTTGATTCATCCATCAAGTCAAGGTTTGGTGCCTTGCATTAGGGGTTGGTGCTCCTTGTAGGTGGGTGCCTACTAAAGTTGTAAAGGTTAGGTGTTCCCTGTAGGTTGAATCCTACTAAATCATCTTTCTTGTAAATCTAGTAGGTTGGTGCCTACTTCCTTGTAAAAATCATTTCAATAAGGTTGTGTCAACTTGTGTAAATTGGTTCATATCAAAAGTTGATTGTTATAAGTTTGAAAAAGGTTAATAAATAAAAGTTTGTGTTGATTTACTGATTCACCCCCCCTCTCAGTAAATCTTTTGTGCTCTTCAAAACCAACATCGAGCTAGGAGCCACCATCAACCAGTCAACAGGTAACATTCGATCCTACTTTTCTTGCCTCTCAGTCTTTGATATCCTCCACTATCTTCGCAACGCCCCCCACAATGAGTGTTGGCCCTTCTTTTGCCACCTTTGATGCAATGATTGTGGGAAGTTCATCCAAGCCTGCATGGATGAATCAATTTACCTTTACTCCTCCATGAACCCTTACACCAGCCATTGCCGCTCAGTCCTTTCTTGCCTCACTTTCTGAAGGCTCACTCGTTGTTGGCACTCCTATTGCTATTGTTGCCGCAGATCCTCCCTTTTTTCTCACAACAAGTAGAATCTACAATGTCTACTCCCTCACCACTGCAACCCATGAGTCCTCTTGTTGGTTCACCAATGGAACCTTGGAAAATGATAAGCCCTTCTGTTGGTTCACAAAACAAGCTTTGGCATGTGCCTCATTTCTCCCTACAGACTCTCTAGAAGAAGGAACTGCCCATGCCTATTAAACTGACCTATCCATATGCCCTACCTCCCAGTGCTCCTTTCGTAGGAAAAAATAGTTTGGTTTTCGACCAATTTCATTGCACATAATGATGCTACAAAAGAGGCACATGCCAACAGAATTGAAAATTAAAAAACCAAGGATGATAGTAAGCCAAAATAACCAAAGATGCACACTGTCTATGATGAGACTCAACAAACTCTAAAATTTGCAACCATGTACCCGATCATGGAAAAGCAACATGGAGAGATGTGTCCAAAAGATTATGATATGTATGATATGGGGCTTGACATAAAGTTAGCTCATTTGCAAGATAAAGTTGATCTCATGGAGGAAGTGCAACGAGTGGTCACCTCCGATTTCATTAAAACTAGCCATTGGATGAGGAAAATGGATGAACAACTAAAATATTTGAAGGAAAGAACTAGTTTCTTGGAGAAGAGTGAGAAATACCTAGGAGTAGATGTTGTGCGCTTGATAGAGAGAGAACTGATAAAAAAGGTGGAGAGGAATATACTTCAGGAGGAACTTGCAAGGGTTCAATCCATTGACCCCGCTATAATTACCAAGCTGCGTACTAAAAACTAGGAATACCAGAGCCAATTGAATTTGGTGGAGAAAAATCTACAACTGAGAAATGAGGAGCTTGAATGGTGGTACATTTAAAATGAGTAGGGGATGGTGCAAAAGGATTAGGCGCTAGATCAACAGTGAGCTCAGTATGAGCGAAAGCTATAGGAGAAAGATGCCAAATTTGAGGGTCGCAAGGCCCAAATAGAAGAAGAGCTTTGGAAGGAAAAGTATTCCCTTGCCATAGAACTGGAAAACCATAGCCAGGTGAAGGAGAGTTGTACTAAAGAGTTAGCTTATGTTTAGGAACAATTGGCATCCTCCAACAAGAGGATCATGGAGCTAATGTAGGACACCAACACTAGGGATGTAGAGATCGCCCTTTTAAATGATGTTGCCTAGCTAGATTTAATCCCAATAGCATAGAAGTTGTACGCTTCATACTGGGAGAAGGTCAAGTCTTATTTCCTGATGCTACAACCAATACTCTGGTACATGTCTCAGGCGACGTGTTTAAGCCAAGAGTTTTAGAGAACTATGGGGGAGTTTTCGTAGTTCATCATGGAAATGGTCCATGTGGCCTAGGGACTACTAACCAAATTGTACTTAGTCTCTGATGAAGACCTTGCTAGAGTAGGAATCAATGATCAGAAGGCTATTGCCAAGATGGTGAACAAGTTCATCCATTTCCACACAACCATAAAATGATCCAGGGCATGCACAACCACTTTGGGTGCAACTCTAGATAATGTGTGAGAAAGCTTCTCCTAGCTGACTGCGATGGGCCTGCCTTCCCCATTTCTTTAGAATGAATCTGTGACCACTGCTGAGCAGCTTGTAGTGAAAATTGAAGAAATCCGGCAAGACACAACTGCCTTACAAAACTTCAACCACCCTCCCACATTAGTAGATATTGATGGGCTTATTGATCCAGTTGTGTGACTACTCTTCCTATGTGAGTTTGGGGCTGGTCTACAAGCAAATCTGTCTTTTAAAGAAATGCTTGATCTCAGTGAAGCATAAGAGGATATGCACAACATATCAAGGTCATCCGAAGATGAATGACTACTGTTGTAGGATGCCCTCTCTAAAATTTGAAACTGTCACCCTATGGGTAAGACTTTGG
The DNA here is from genome assembly GCA_007258455.2 of Sequoia sempervirens. Lineage (NCBI taxonomy): Eukaryota > Viridiplantae > Streptophyta > Pinopsida > Cupressales > Cupressaceae > Sequoia > Sequoia sempervirens. The sequence continues at coordinate 87,454,795 of VDFB02000017.1, read as the reverse complement.
TCTGTAACCAGAGAAATTTTGGGTTCTCTATTCTTCAAGCGAAATGCCCTTGATAGTCGCCAAAAGTTATGAATAAATATTCATCGAGCTCCCTTCAGGCTTTATTTTGTTGAAGCATTGGCCCGCACATTGCATTGAAAAGTCATGCAGACCCTTTTGATAAATATTGCTATGCTGCCACATGTCCACTCTGTGCACAATTGAAGGCCGCTTTCCTTTTCTTTTGAGTCAGGCTCTGCCCACATGCCACATGGCTCAATCTTCACATATTTTTGTAGGCCCCATAGTTGGTACCAAGGATAGGGTAGGTTACATGTGTCTCCGTGGCACAAGTTTTCAATAGCAAAGGAAAAAGATGGGTACGAGTTGCGCGATGTCGCCACGTGTCTTCGGCAAGTGTTTCTTTTAAATGATGGATGGAGCAAGCCAAGGACTATGACATCTTGCCGCATGTCATAATTACTTTAGTAGGGTAGCGACACTTTTCTAGCTTGACCTCACTAGGACCACTGCCATCATTTGCAAGGGATGTACCTGAACTTGGAGCGACCAAATGCTTTGGCTGGAATCTTTCTGTTGCAACAATAGGAGGAATCTTTGATTCTGCATCATTGCTGAGGATTCTCAAATCTTTTTTGTTCTTGCTTGCTAATGTTAGAAACCAAGATCAGATTTGTAAACTAGAATATCCTTCCACAAAAGAGAAAAATAGAAAAAGTAGAGATTTCCAAATAATTATTATTTGAGAATTCATAATTACAAGATAATGATTTACTTTATAAAAGCAAGATATGCATAACCCTAATCTTATCTTCAGCAACAAGATAGCTCAACAAGATAAGGATAATAATCTATAACCTAGGAATTAAATAATGCCTAAGTAAACTTATGCAAGCGTAATTAAATATTAATTACACCAACACCCCCCCATAAGTGCAACTGAGGGAGAAGAAAATTATTATGCAAAGATGAGTCCCGACAACAAGGCCTAATCAGGTACTCATTTACAAATGCAATGATGAGGTAGAGAAGGAAAACTTAGTGGGACAAAAGCCCCCTACAATGAGATGACTGCTGCAAAGAAGCACTGGAAGAACACTGTGGAGTAACACTAGAACCACAATCTGACAAGCAAGGAAAGATACCTCTGTCTACAAGAAACCAAAACCTAGAATCATAATAATGTGACAGCAGACCCGATGCCATAGAACACTGGAAAACTCACAAACTGGAACAACCATGGAATCTATGAAGCAATAGTAGATGAGATGATGAAAAAATCTGGAAACTATGAATCTTGATGCCAATGCCAAATTGAGACTAAAAATCTTCCATGGGAAGGAATACCAAAAATAGAGTCTTGAACATTAACCATAAAAACACGACCCTCAAACTAAGAAGAATCTGAACTAATGAAGATCAAGAAACATAATCTCCCAACTGAAGTGTGAACCAATGAATCTGATATGTGTCAAGAAATAGCAAAAATGTGGCCAAAAGAAAGAAGGAAACTAGATAACCCATGTGAGCTATCATCAAATCAAGATGGATATGGAGATTAAAGTGAAAACTACACTCTAATTAGATTATTATGCAAGAAACCCCCCTGATGGAACTTTATCTTAGTTCATTTATTACAATAGCCCAATGATTGTAAAATGAGAGAATGCTAATGCATGCATAAACAAAAAATAACATGATGTGGTACTGAAATGAAGTACAAATATTCAAGTTTCACCTTTCCAACTGCCAAAACATCCAATTAATCTCCAAAACACCCATTGGGAAAAATCTGGAATAAAAATAAACTTGGGACATATATAGAAAAAAGTGCATGGAGAATAAGATAGAGCTCCTCAATACCTTTCCAATGCCACAAAGAAGACGAAAATCAAAGATTGTGGCAAAAAGTTATGAGCTCGGAAGTCCAAAATGAACATCTAACTTAAAATAGAAATAAATGTAGATAAATAGAAAAATACTAGAAAGTAAACAAAACCACTGGAAAGTTTTCAAAACCAGCTTTCTGGCGATATCTCGTTTGCCTGATTTCAATACCGTATTCCCAAGTTATGACCAAAATAAAACAAATGCTCCTTTAGGAAAAATCAGGGCTAGGAGGGGCAAAGAGGGCCGTACGACTGGGTGATGTCAGCACTTCAGGGCAAAAAATTTGACAGCCATCTAGCCATCGTGGCAAAAAAATGCCCCCCCTTTAAAAAATTTGACGGTCGTCGGATTCCTGTGCAGGGTTACAGAACATTCCTCCACGGCTGCTAGTATATTATTTCCTCCTAGAATATTCCCTGCGGTCGGTGGGTTGAACACAAGGCTCCAATCACCAATAGGACTACTAGCTGGTGTAGAAAGGCCTGTGGGGGCTGAGTGGCGGTCCCCCAGTCCTCCATATGACTTGGGCAGAGCGGAGGAGTCCACGGGGGCTGCACAGGGCTGACGGTGAACCGGTGGTGGAGAGGCTGAGTGGAAGCAGACTAGTGGGAAGCATTGGTGGCGATGGCGGATGGGTGGCCACTGAGCAATAGATTTCTTCTGAACTGGAGGTGCTGGCCTAATTTTCAAAAAATAATTTTTTTTACATTTTTTCAATTTTTGAGCCTCAGACTGCATGCTGGGGAGGCTGTACGGCCCCCCATGCAATTTTTTTTGCCTCAAAAACAACTTTCACCAAAATTGACAAAACAAAAGGAAATATTAGGGTTTTTGGCCACTATGAATGCGATGGTGACCTCCATTTCTGCTCAAAGTGCTCCGAAAAAATGGCTACCTCTAGAACTTGCAAAAAAACTCCCAGCTTGAAACCCTCATAGATCTGGCAAATGATGGCCAAAATCAGCAAAATAAAAGCCAGACCTGACTTTTTCCAGTGCTCTGAATCCAATGGTGAAGCCTGATCTAATCCAAAATGCCGCATAGAAGAACTCAAGGCATGATACCCTCGAGGAATCCCGAATGAACCCTACAATGATTTTCTCAAAAATATGAGAAGGGGTTGCAAATCAAGGCTCTGATACCATGTTAGAAACCAAGATCAGATTTGAAAACTAGAATATCCTTCCACAAAAGAGAAAAATAGGAAAAGCAGAGATTTGCAAAAAGATTTGCAAATAATTATTATTCAAGAATTTATAATTACAAGATAATGATTTTCTTTATAAAAGAAAGATATGAATAACCCTAATCTTATCTTGAGCAACAAGATAGCTCAACAAGATAAGGATAATAATCTATAACCTAGGAATTAAATAATTCCTAAGTAAACTTATGCAAGTGTAATTAAATATTAATTACACCAACAACTAGCAGTGGGAGCATTCAAATATATATACTCCTCTTTGTTTCAGAGGAAGGGTTCTAGAATTTTGTAGAAAGAATGTAGATTAAAAGACACCAGGCCTTTGTATTGTTATTTTATTATTTCAAAAAGACTCTCAGACTGTGCCAATCATTTGAATTTTCTAATCTTTTTATGTATTCAATTAACCTTAGACTGTGCTACTATTGTTTTGAATGATTCATTTGCAAAACTTCTATAAATTGAATGCAAGTTTGCTGGTCTAGACCATGTCTTATGACTCTTCTTGTTAGTAAATTTTTGTGAAAAGTTATTTTATGTCAATGAATGAATTGTTTATACTTTAATATTTAGTTTCTGCCTTTCTAGGACATTGAAAATTGCTAATCGAGCCATTAGATCTATGATTTATCGTGCCTATTATCTAAGTCTTGGCGCATTGCCTTAGATTAGACTTTTATTTTATATTTGTTTCATTTTCCCTTTCAAACCCCAATTACAGAAGAAGACGACTTCTTTACAAATCCAAAGGTCACTCAGTTTAGCGCAATAGGTCCACCATAGATCGAGTTTCTCATAAAAGGGTTGTTACCTTTCCAATTTTTGGCATCAACATTTTCTGTGAAGGCTGTACAATTAGTCTAGATTCTAGAGGACCTAGAGGTGTCTCTATTTTGAGGAGTGGGATGGCACTCTGAGAACCAACTTTAATTACTTCTAAATACAAGAGGTCTCTCCTCAAGGCTTCTACTATGTAAGCACTATTCTAGATATTTTAGTTGTTTTCTTTAACTACTGTATCTATCTTTTCAACAAACTTTTATTTACTAGAGAATCCTAATCTATTTTTAGAAGGTTTTACTACAAACCCTATGACATTGGAAATGTAGACTAAGTCCTTCAAATATTCTATTGTAGAAATCTCTAGGTTTGGGATTATTTGGTTAAGGTTTACTAGATAGATGGACACTAAAATAAATAATAGAAGGATAAGAATAAGAGTAAGGAGGAGAAGGAAAAGGAGAATGAGAAGAAGTAGAATTAGAAGAGGATGATGAAAGGAAAATGAAAGATGAAATGACATGCATTTTAATTGTATGGAAGGAATATTTGATCCTTCAATTTCATGGTTGTATTCAAAAGGTAAAAGCTATTTTTTTGGAAACCATAGCAATATTGGTGTAAATAGGTGTTTTACCTATCTAGATCCTATTTACATGTTAAGTCCACTTAGTTCCTAGGAGGGAATCTTTATAGTTAGTGGTAGTTGTTAATAGATATTATCTTATCTATTGGCATTTAATGCTTGAGTCCTAGGAAATTTTATATTTGTTGAGGTAGTTGTCTCATTATACAAGATTAAGATATATGTCAAGAACTTGTCTAATCCTACCTCACAACTTTCCTTTATAAGCAAGGCATTATATGTACATTGATTATTCATTCTAGAAATATTGCATCCATAATAATAGCATGATATTTTTACCATTTCTTTCTTGTAAAATTTATTAGTCTTGTAGGTGATCTTGGCATTTTGAGGAGTTCACCATAAAATCCTACATGGCATCAAAGCTTCAGTGATTCTTCCTAGATTTGAGGTATCAATCTTGGCATGAAAATTTTGTTGGGTATGATTGGAGGTTTCAAGGACCTCACCATTGAATCTAGGGCATTAGAGAAAGTCAAGTTTTCCTTTTGTTTCATCAAATTTTATCAAATTTTGTTTGATCTACAAGGGTTTCAAGTTGGACAAAGGTTACCAGATCTAGGAGGTAGTTGAATTTTTGAAGCACTTTTGGCCAAAATCCACAAGATTGATTTCCAAATCATAAAAATTGGACAAATTTTCTCTGGGCCATTAGAGAAAAACTCCCCCTCCTCACTTGTCCATATGATCACCATAATTGTAGGGTATAGTTGGGTTATTTTCAGTATGGCTTGACAAAAAAAAAAGGTTTATAAATATTTTAGGTTTTTTAAAAACATTATTTTTTCCTTAAAATATTTTGAAAATTCAATAGTCTTTTTTAAATAATTTTTTTTACATATTGTATAGTATGCAGGCTATACAATCTATAGACAATACTTGGCTTCCATGCTCTATATGTAGGAAGCCTCAGGGGATCCACATGGTGTGGACCCCATAGGTCCCACCACCATTGGCATAGGTACAACCTCTTGAAATAAAATCAATGATTTTTTTAAAACCCAATAAATTGACAAGAATATTCCATCCATATTGTCAAAGATTTCATTGCTACCAATGAAAATAATATTCCATGGAATCTTTTTAGATTCCACTTCTGGATGAATATATCAAGAGCTTAGGAGAATATTTCATTTTGATGGCCAATTAACCATCAAATTTAAGCCCACCATTTTTTGATATCAACACTATGTCAACACTGATGTTAGCACTCATTTGAAAATTTATGCCCCCTCTCTATTGACAGTTTTGTTTTGGCAAGAAAATTTTGGAGGCCCATAACTTGGTCATACATACTCCTTTTCTCAAGCATTTTTTTATTTATTTAGGGTAGAATTTTGCACTCTTCATAGTGGTATAGTTTATTTATTTATTTTGGTGTCTATTTTTTCTAGAAATTTCATATTCTCATAGGTGTTGTTGAGTTGTTCTCATTTTGGGAACTTTTGAGCTTCATTATTGCTCCTATAGTAATATTTTTGGGTGAATTTTTTTTGAAAGTGTATAATTTTTTGTGTAATTTCTAGTGATATAATCAGATTTATCTCATCTTGTGAAAAATTTCCTCTGAGATTATGGCCAAATTTGGCTTATGTATGCACTAAGATCAAGTCCACTTTGCTATTTTGCCAAGTTGCATTTGTAATCACATTAAGAATATCATATATTTTTGGGGGGTGTCTTGATTGAGTAATTAGGGGGGAGCGTAATCTTGTAGTGGTTGATTTATTTCTTTTTCTTGTTTTGTGTCCTTAGAATGGGGAAATCTCAAATTGGTCTCCTAACTCCATATAACTATGCTTCATGGAGAAAATTAGTATGGAACAATCTCATGGGGAAGGGTCTTATAGGATATCTAGAAGAAAATATCTCTCAACCTATAATTCTAAATAATTGACACAATGGGAGATTTCTCATGAGAAAACACTTGGATGCATATGTTCATTAGTGTCATTTGATTTGTAATTTCATGTTGAATCATGCCAAAACCTAAAGATGCTTGGGAGACTTTTGAGAAATTTTATGGTAAAAATGATAAGATTATGGGATATCAAATTGATAATGATTTGATGAATCTTGATCCTAAAATTTTTGAGCACATCTAAAACTACATCTCTAAGATTGAACATATACGAACACAACTAAAAGAAATAAACCAAGATCAAACAATGCGTTATCTAAGAGAAAGAAAATTTAATGCAAATGGGTTTAATCAAGTCTTCCAAGTCCCAAGCATTGTTGGCTAGTGAGTCAAAGGTATAGAAAGAATAGGAGAATCCTAAAAGAAGAAAAATAACAAGAAACATAATGAAACAAAATCCTCTCCCTCAAAAGGGGAATCATTTAAGAAGGAGAGGCCTAATTGTGCATATTGCAAGAAAATAAGGCATGATGAACACCAATATTATTCAAAATAGATTGATGAGTTGATGCATCTTCTTAAGAAGGCTCAAATCAATTATTCTTCATCATTGAATGGTTCGTCTTCTTATTCTTCATAAAAGTATGATAAACTCAAGAAAAAGCACTTGTAGTTGAAAATTCTAATTTAGAGAAGTAGTTACTTGATTTAGGAGCCCCACATCACATGGCTTCATCAGAGAGTATGTTCACTTCATTTGAGATTTGTTCATCACCACACATCCTTATGGCTAATAACACATATGCATGTTTGTGGTAAGGGATCTATGGATACAAATGAAAAATCATTTAATGATGTTCTTTGCATGCCTTCATTTCCAACTAATATCCTTTCTATCTATCATATCACACATGGTGGAGAAGAAATGAGTGTTGAGTTCACACTCAATTCTATCATAATCTAGGAAATACATAGTAGAGATATAGTTACAATTTGGGAGGTTGATCAAAAATATCATATCTACACCTTCTCATATTTTTCTCGCAATGATTTGGTAGATGTTTAGATTGAGGCATCTGGTGTGAATATTTTTTAGAGATTCAATATGGTCATTTGAATCTTGGTGTAATTTCATCTGATGAGGATCAAGTGACATGTGTTGATGTTCCATATTCTTCATCTACTATTGTACTTGAGTATGCTTATGATTTCATAGTTTTGACTCCTTGTGATTCAATCAAGTAGGCTATTCATCGTCATATAGAAATGGCCACATGGTATAAGTACTTGATATAAATTGTTGGTTTATTTTGTGAGTCTCACATTTCAAATTTGGGAGACACCATTGATTGCATTCATCTTCTCTTTGATGGAGATGATACTTTAGTTTTTAGGAGGGAATACTCTGACCCTCTTTTTCAATCTCTACATGATCACTCTTTATAGCTTGACATGAGTTTGGATAATTTTAGAGAATATTTAGAGGTCTATTTTTCTTCAAAGGAAGCATATTTATCTTTGGACTGTGTTCTACATTTGTCTCTTGGAGATTTTGATTTGACATCTTTAGTTGTGTGGCCTAGAATGCCTATTTAGAGTGTGACACCTTTTGACATCAACACAGAGACACTCAAGCATTCTTTAGAGGTATCACACATCATATTTCTTCCCACATCTTCCTTTGAAGAATGGGAAGAAATCCTACATACCATCTTGTGTTGAGAAAAGCTTGTCATTAATGTTAAATGAGTTCATTATTGTCAAAGGAATCTTTTCAAGAGATTAGAGAGAATTAAATGAAGTTGTACTATTATACTTGTCTATGTTGGTAATTTTACTATCATATCATTTTGAGTTGTAGAAGTATATATTGCTAGCTATATTGATAAAAGAAGTTGATGAGTGTATGTGTTCTGAAAGTATGTTGTGTAGAATCAGATATACCATAATTTGATATGAGGAGATACATGTGTATTGTACTGACTATAGTATGCTTGAAATATCATGCAATCTATTAACTATGATAGAAGTAATCTGAAAGTATGTACTAGAATGTTGAAACTTAATTTCTCAATGCAAAGTGTTTTCTTTGGAAATATAGTTGTGCTTTGTATTCTCTATTGGGTGCGAGTTTTTCTATGTAGTTTTAGAGGAGAGTATGTCTACACATGTTCTATCATATTCTAGTGTTTTCAAAAGATATGTTTAGCATACAAAAAGATTGAAGTGACAAAAGACTCTATGTGCTTTTCTTTCAACCAATTGGTGTTTGAGAAATGTGTAGTAATGACTAGTAGTGAAAAAAATTCAAGGTTAGCATGAGATGTTAAGATAGGGCTTGGTTAAGGTTACTATGGAAGTGCACAACATCATTTTATTTTGGAGACAACAAATTTTGTTTAGGACCAACCTATTACATGTTTCATGTATTTTTAATTTAGGTCCACCTTATGTCATCTAGGTTAATTAGGACCCTAGACAACATGGCACAATATTAATATAATGTCTTGTATTTAATCATACATTTGTATATATCCAAAAGGTGAAGTATAAATTGAAGAGGAGGCGGTGAGTGAATATACAAGGATACAATTATGTGAGATAGTGTTATTCAATGTGAGTTGCATCTCAATTGTGTGTCATCATTAGAAGATCATAAGAAGAGTAGAAGAGTGTTTGAAGTAATCTTAGACTTGGTGTAAGTTGTATAATCAACATTGAAGGTCCACAAACTTTATCATTGTAATTCTGTAGGACTGGTGTTCAACTCAGAGAGTCAATGTTCAATTATTATATTGGGGATTGGTGTCTCTAGTAGGTTAATGCCTACTTCATATTTTAAATTCTCTTATTATATTCCTACTTTGTGAGGCTAGATTTGGACACTAGATCCAAGAAACTATTACCACCATGGTTTTTCCCATCTTGGGTTTCCATGTATATCTATTGTTCTCTTATGTGAATGTGTCTTCATGATAGTTGCTTGATTAGTAGTAGTGAAGATTCAAGTTTCATGTTTAGACATAGGTGTTGAAGATTAAGAGTTTTAAATAGATTTGATCTACTAATTCACCCCCCTCTCAGTAGATTGTGTACCCCTCAATTGGTATCAGAGCCAAGATTGTTTGAAGAATCCTAACAACTTAAGGTAGATATGGGATGGAACACTCAGTGGATCAAGAAGGATTTTTTGAAAATAATCCACCACTCTTTGATGGATACAATTGAACTTTTTGGAAAGTAAGGATGGAAGCATACTTGACGTCCCTAAGTATTGAAACTTGGCAATTAGTTGTAGAGGGATATGAAATTCTTAAAAACCCTCTAAGGGATCAGGCTAGAAAGAAGTCTTGTGAAAATAATGCCAAGGATAGGAATGCTATTTTACTTGGTTTATCTAACTTTGAATTTTTGAAGGTCATGTAGTGCAGGACAACGAAGGAAGTATGAGAGAAATTGCACACAATCAAGGTGAAAGAAGTAAAGCTTAAAACTCATAGAGCTCAATATGAAATTTTGAAAAATAGAGGAAAAATGCATTGCTACATTTCTATTCTAGGTTGATAAAGTTGTCAACTCTATTAGAGGTCTTGGTGAGGAAATGAAGGAAAGCGTGATTGTAAAAAAGGTACTCAAATATCTCCCTAGAAGATTTGATTCTAAATTTTTTATTTTTTATTTATTTTTTTAAAAAGAGGGGTAAAAATTTATTGAATAACGAAATCTAGCATTACAGACAAATCAAAGGCAGAAGCCCAAAAAGAACAAAATACACAAAAAAACTCAAAACTATATCAGTCAATGCCCCTTTTGTCCTCTGCGAGAATCCTCTCCAAATCCAGACTAAGCTCCTAAGGTATCTGAGCCCAATCCTCAATCTTCTAATCCTCCAGATGCTCTGAAGCCCACTTGGCCAGACAATCAGCCGCCCTATTCCATTCATGCGGAATATGGACAAAAGACACCCTCTCCATAAGATTACCAACCTACAAAATCTATTGCACCAACATCGCCAACTTCCAATTCACGTCTGACATCCTTCCTTTATTAAGTAAATTAACTAGAACCTAAGAATGAGATTCACAAATAACTCTACACCACCCAAGCTCAAAGGCCCTCTCCAAGGCATGAAGAATCACCCAACCTTCCATGAGGTTGATAGTTTGTGTCCCCTTATGTATGGAAAAAAGAAAGACCACCGAGCCAGAAGAATCCCTGCCAACCCCACCAACTCCGACAGGACTAGGATTTCCTTTGGAAGAACCATCAGTATTAACCTTCAAAGTTACCACAGGGGGAAGCTGCCAATTCCCTTGCCGCTGGACACGCTCCCCCACCCGCCTACCTTTCTAGCCCCACGATGCAATAGGGGTAAACCCCTAGATACCCAGCCGAGCCACCAACTCTGCATCTTTCTTCTCAAGCAGAAACTCCCCTTCACCCTTAGCTTGAATCATCTCCTGAACCATCCCAAGAACTCTAAACCACACCTAATGGACCTGCAACAATTCCCCTTTGAAAATCCTCCTATTCGGTTCCAGCCAAATCTACCATAACAAGAAAATAGGTCCCGCCTGCCACGCGTCCTGCAAAAAAGAGGCCATCGAGGGAGGCCTACCCAAGCTAGTACAAAACTCCATTAAGGAGGAAGCATGATCACAGGGACTATTCCAAACAGCCCACCAAGAATGCCAAATCTGTAGGGTGAAAGGGCACTGGAAGAACAGATGTGAAGAGTCCTCAATCCCATTCCTGTACAACACACAGTTAGATAGGCCCTGAAACCCATGCTTCTGAATATTGTCCCAAGTCAAACACCTGTTCCAAGTCAAAATCTAGGCAAAGCAGTTGCATTTTGGTCAAGAAAACTTATTCCACACCTTTTTCCACCAACGAACTTCTGCCCCCTCAACCCTTTAAGAAAGAAACCTCTGATAACCTGACACCACCATGCAGTGACCTTTCGGATTAGGCACCCATGCAAGAATATCCTTATCCTTGAGGGGGTTACACTATCTGCCTGAGAGAATATTATGTAGATCTCTACAATCCTCAACCATACCAATTGCTGACCACTCCTCAGGAGTCATCCATCTAGTACTCACGAGCTGACCTTGAAAAGAAAGCACCTTAAAATCACTTACCCTCATCTAGCCAACATCACTGAAACTCCTGCTCAAGGCTGCCAAATTAGGGAACTGAGTGAGGATGGGAGGATGGCCATCCCAAGAGTCATACCAAAATTGAACCTCAGTCCCATGCTGACAGATCCAAAACAAGCCATCCTTGATGAGTGCAACTCCCTTCTTAAGGGTAGCCCAAACCGCTGATCCCTTACCAACCAAGGGATAACGAGGGATATCTTCCCTAGGAATGCCTTGAATATACTTAAAGGAAAGGATCCTAGCCCAAACCCTATCCTTCTCCATGCACCACCTCCAATAGAGTTTTTCTGCCAAAGCCAACCCTTCTAGAGCGGGTTGCCTCAACCCCAAGCCCCCCAACTACTCAGGGCAACACACCATGTCCCATTGAACCAAACTCCACTTGGAAGACAACAGGTTGCCTACCCATGAAAACTGTCTAGCCAATGAGTCCAATTCTGCTACAAAACCTTTAGGGGCCACCTGCAACATACACTGATAAATGGGAAGAGCCTAGATCACAGAATTCAACCACTGAACCCTCCTAGCAAAGGAAAACCATCTGGTGGTCCAGTGAGTGACCTTCAACCGAAGTTTATCCAAGATAGGCTGCCATGACTCCCTTGTTAATCTACCCACTGCAATAGGAAATCCAAGGTAAGACAAAGGAAGGGTCCCAATCTAGAATCAAAGAACTTGAGCTATTCTCCTCTGGATAGGATTCAGAGTATTAAAGAAATAGATGGAAGATTTGTCATCATTAATTGATTGACCCGAAGCCCCAAGGTACATATCCAACACCCTGTGAAATTTTTTTGCCTCTTGAATAGTGGCAACCCCCATCAAGGTAGTATCATCCACAAACTGCAAATGTGATTGAGGGGGTAAATCACCCCCCAACCTCCACCCCTGAATAAAGCCTAGCTCCACCTGTCATCTTAGAAGGTGTCCCAATCCTTCCACAAGAAAAATAAACAAATAAGGGGAGAGAGGATCACCTTGCCTTATCCTGTGAGAAGCCTCTAACAACTCAGAATTCTCCCCATTAGTTAAAATAGAGAAAGAAACAGATGTGACGCAACTCATAACCCATTGAATCCAATCATCCCCAAATCTGAAACTAGCTAGGATCTTCTGAAGAAAGAACCAACAGACTCTATCGTAGGCCTTTGCCATATCAAGTTTGATGAACATAGACTTTTCTCTAGACATAGCCATAGAGTGGATGGTCTTAGTAGCTATAACAACCGCATATAGAATCTGTTTTCCCTCCACAAAACCACTTTGCTCCTAAAAAATGAGCAACTATAGCCACTTTTTCAACCTATTAGCAATTAGCTTTGTAATAATCTTATACACCACATTGCAAAGGGAAATACGATGGAAACGACTCAACTTGTCTGCCCCTTCACACTTGGGAATAAGTGCCAGAAAGGTGGCATTCAGGGCCTTTAAAATTTTCTTATTCTGCTGTGACTCCTTAACCACCTCTAATAAATCAATTTTGATGATCTCCTAGAACTCTTGGAAAAACTCAATCGGGAAACCATCAGAGCCAAGGAATTTTTCTTTCTTCATCTGAAACACCATCCTCTCCAATTCTTCTAAAGTAATCTCACTGATAAGATCCTCCTTCATCTCTCTCGACACCAACTGAGGAATACAGGAAAGAACCTGAGCCTCCTCCACTGAAATCCCCTGCAGCTCCTCTTTGAATAGGGAAGAAAAATAGTGAAAAACTTCCTCTGAAATACTTTGATAAGAAGTCAAAGTCTCTCCCCTATCCGTGACCAAAATAGGAATAGAGTTACCATGCCTTCGTGCCCTGACAAAATGAAAGAAGAAGGCAAAAATTTTATCCCCCTCCTTAAGCCATTCAATACGGGTTTTTTGTTTCCAAAATATCTCCTCTCGTAGCTCCCATTCTTCCAAAGCTTTCAAGGCCCTAAATTCCTCCTGCATCAAGCTCTCAGACACCCCATTCTCCCTAATTACCCTTGTTATACCATCCAGCTTAGTTTGTGCATCAGACTTGGCATTAAAAATATTTCCAAAGCATTTCCTATTCCAATGTTTAATCTTATACTTAACAAATTGAAGAAGCTTAGTAAAGACATACATTTCCATACCGAAGGAAGGTCTACCCTCCCCCCACCACCGAGCAATGAAGTCATGGAGTTCAGGATCCCATAGCCATATAAGTTGGAATTTAAAGGAGGGCTTGAAGGGCCGCCTCGCTGAGAGGATAGTAATCTTTATAGGCCAATGGTCTGAGCCCCTCCAATCAAGAATCTCTGAAGTAGAAGGCCACCTATCCCCAACCCAGAAGCAAGAAACCAGAAACTGATCCAACCGCTTTGCAATGTAGTTTTCACCAGGCCTCTGATTGTTCCAAGTAAAATGTCCATTACCAGGCTTGATATCAACTAGATTCAAAATAGAAATATTGTCCTGGAATAGGAAGGTAGAAGCCTCCAACCACATAGTACCACCCCATTTCTTAGCAATCTCTGTGATAGCATTGAAGTCACCCCCAATAATCCACAAAAGAAAAGGATCCATACTTCGTACATAGCGAATATTCGACCACAAAAGCTACTTGCCCTGCATATCCACCAGTGCATAGATGTTGGAAAACATAACCAATTCTCAAAATTCATAACAAGAGGCTACCATAGAGATAGAGGACCTAAAGGACACCCACCACTGAGGAAAAATCTTCTGAGGGTTCCATAAACAAGCCACCCCTCCAAAAGAACCCTGAGCACCAATGCACTGGCATTCCCCACTCATCCAAATCTTGTGCATAATACCCATCATATCCTCCATAGAAAGTTTGGTCTCCTGTAAAAAGAGAATATCAGGTGACTGACCTCTAACTAAATTCTGAACAACTTTTTGTTGAGGGCCATTGTTCAAGTCCCTAACATTCCATGAAAGAACAATCATTTCAAAGGGCTTGAGAAATGAGAATCTAGAGTCTTGACTGACCCTGAATCCACCAAATTTTCCCCTATCAATTTGATCTTCTCCAAATCCTTTTTCCTCCCCAGTTTAGCAACTTTCTCTGCCCCTCCTTTCTTAAGATCTTTTTGCAGGATACCCAAATAAGGAGATGCCTTACTGTTATTTCCCCCCTCCAAGCCTTACTTCCACATGGGAAGAGACAAATCCTCACTCTCCTTCACCACAATACTACTCGATTCTTTTTGGGCCTCTATCTTTAGATCTAATACCAATTGTAAGGACCCATCATCTTGTGGAACAGGAAAAGCCTCAGGACTAAGTTGCCCTTGACCAAGGCCTCCCCCATCCAGCATGACACCCTATGAATCGAAACTCACCACTTGATGGTTTTCCTGCTCCAGCTCATCGAACTACCCCTACTGATCAGTGCCCATAATTCCCTGATCCAAATCAACCAAGCTAGGATTCACTTCCTGCTGGCTTAAATCCTCCAAAATCTCAAATCTATTAAAAACATCCTCATCCTGCTACTCTTTCATAGAACTTTTATGCCCCTTTCTATTCCGAGATCTGACAGGAGTAAAGCTTTCCTCCCTAGTATCACCACCCAGAATAGGGCCCTTGCCCTCTTCCACCCTAGGCTGACCATTGGAGGGTTGTGAAGAATTAGGCTCCAAAGGCTTGGCCTTGGGCATCTCCACAGTAAGTGTCCGTACTCATGACACAAGCGACATATAAATGGTAAAGTCTCATAATCAAGCTATTGAACCCATGAATAAGATCCTGCACTCACTTCCAGAGAATCTAGCAATGGTTTACTTAAATCAATTTCCACACAGAACTTAGCAAACATCATTACCTTTTTGAACTGCGTCTGCTGTGAAGAGCCTACAGGTTTACCCAACATTGAAGCGAGTAAATGCAAAACATCCTCTCGCCAGCACTCGACCTGGAGCCTCAACAACCTAACCCAAACTAGGACCCAACTAGGAATCTCCTTAGCTGGATCAAATCCTACATGCCATGGTTTGATAAACAAACCCACCTGATTGTAAAAATAAGGGCCTCCTTTAAAAACCTTGATTCTATCTGCCATGCAATCAAAGGTAACATAAAATAGTTATTTGCGAGGAGCCTAATCTCCATCTCTCCTTCTGGTAGCCATTTTCTCTAGGTTGAGGCCTCCAAAAACTGCAACGAGATTTTCAATCCCAAAAATTTACAGTTAAGGGAATGTCGTGAGTAGTAAACAATGTCTTCTGCGAGCATCTCCATCGAGATCACAACATTCGGCCTCTCTTTACATCTTTCAAGGAAACCATTAATCTTTGGTAATCAAAACCCTCCTGACGAACCCATCTCATTCTTCTTCAAATTCTATGCAAATAGATTATTTTCATAAAACCTAGACCCCTGTGGCAAGGGTTTCGAGCCAAAGGCAGAATGAAAATCCATCTTGGGTCCAGTCCCGGATGACTCCCCTTGCGCCATATAAAAAGAGGAAATATCAAACAAACAAACCCACCCTCAATTAATCAAGAACATTACACTTCGCACCAGAATAAGCACCCCACAGTCCACAACTAAAAAAGAAAGCACTCAGACCCCCGCAAATCCACCAAAACACATAGGATGTAGCCACAAAAATGAAACCCTACACCCAGCCCGCGCCACCCTTAGCCCAAGAAGAATGTGTGAGCACCAAATATCCACCCCTCTCCCATCGAGCACATCCCTACCCAACCTCATAGGTGGATAGAGCCTCTCAAATGGTAGCCCTTTGAATCCCACACCCAGCTGCCAAAGCACAGAGCAAAAAATCAGGCCAGATCTGACTGTGCAAGCCAAACCCTCCACTGCACACCAAGGAAAACAGGAAGGAAAGAAAGTTTCTACAGCAATAATCACACCCAGACCACAGGAAGAGTCCCCTATGATGCACTAAAAAGTAGATACAAAAAGTGAGCTAGGGCATGGATGCCCTAGCTTGACCACTAGAGCTTGAAACGCCATCTCCCCAATCATCCTGCCTTTTATTTTTTCTAGTCTCTAAATTTTTTATTGTTGAAGAAGCTAAAGATTTAAATTCTTTAATATGGTTGAACTACATGGAATCTTGATTTCCTATGAGATGAGGTTTAATAGTGAAAATTCAATAAGGAAGGAGGCTACATTTAGAGCATCCAAGAAGCAATTTGATATAGATTCATATATTGGATCAAATCTGAAGGAGGAAAATTTTGTTAGAAAACTACAAAGAGGTTCTAGAAAGTATAAAGGAAAATTACATTTCAAATGTTTTAATTATGATGAAGTGGGACATTTTATGGCTAAGTGTCCTCATAAGGACTAAGAATATTGAGCAATTTAACATAGAAATAAATAATTTCAAAGAGGGAATAAAGGCTAGAGGAAATAAAAGAGTTTCTTCATTAATGAGGAAGGCTAATTTACTAATGAAGATGAAGAAATATCTGGAGATGAAAATGAGAAGGTTGTATTCATGGTTATGGAAAATACTTAAGATGCTACAAAGATGAATTCCAAAAATGATGATGAAGTAGATCTTGTGGAAAAGTTACTCTGTGCCAGAAAGGAGATCAAGATACTGAAGAAAAGAATTATTGAAGAAGGCTAAGGAAATTTTATCTCAAAAAATTGAGGGTGCGGAAAACATGATCATTGATTTGAAGGTTCAAATAGAAGAAGAAAAAAGGATTGAAGAATTTTTGACTGAAAGACTACTATTAAAAGAAAAGTATTGTGAGAAACTTGAAGTAAAAACTATCACTAATGAAAGATCTTGACAAAGTAAATCATCAGCTAAAGATGAAGTTTGGGAAGGGAACTGAGATCTTGGAACAAATGATTGATAATCAAAGATCATCACATATGAAAAAATGACACTATTTTTGATAAACCAAAGAACAATGTGATAAAGTAACTAGTGAAGCATGCTAAGAAGGATCCAAAAGAGGTTGGTTTTGAAAGTTCAAAGTCTAAATAAAGTGCTACAACCGATGATAGAAGAATGAAAAATGATGGTTTCATCCAAGTAGAAAGGAAGTGTAAAGAATGGGGAGTCATTACTCATGAGTCTCTTTATTCTCAAGAGATTTTCAAGGGGTGAACTACCCTAAACTACCTCAAGGAACAACGTGAGAGTTCTAGAATAAGAAAGCGTAGGTCACAAAGGTTTTTTGGAAAAATTTATGAGCTCTCAAACAAAGGATGACAACGTGGCATACGAATGACATCGTGGAATATTGATGTCCCAGAGGTATGCTAGCATCTTGTATGGACCAAAAACCAAGTTTGTGACAAAACAAAAGTGACTACTAGAGATCTAATTATTAAGAACTTCTAGAGTACAGGAAAAAAAAAGAATACAATAGAACTGAAATAAAGTATAGATGATAAAGATAAAGAGTGGAAAGAAAGAAAATGCTCACAAAAACCCAAGTAATGAAACCTCTAGCAAATGAATGTATTCAATATCTACATACATAAAATATGGAGAAAATGTTGGGGTTGTATAGGGGTTTTCCTCAGTCAAACCCCTATTTTGGTGTTCCCACCTCCATATATAACTAGATAGATAGAAAGAAATGAAGTATGTGATGAGTGATAAAAGCAAACCCCACTTGAGGAGGAGAACCCATATCATAAAATTTAGGTGATAAAAGCAATCCACACTCAAGGAGGAGAACCCGTATCACAAAATGTAGGTCATAAAAGCAATCCCTGCTCAAGGAGGAGAACCTGTATCACAAAGTAGAGATGAAATAGATAGAGGATATGTGAAATCCCAAGATGCTCACAAGCACAAGGTAAGGGAGATAGTAGTTGCAAGGCTTAAGGAAGACATAGAGAGAAAGGATAAGAGAGAGGGTCATGAGATCCAAGAGTTGCAAAGAGTGCTAAAAGAGTTAAGATCTTGAGGCTATTGTAGCAAGCTATAGGGAGTTGTATAAGCCAGATAACAAGAGAAAGAGAGGAGAGAAATTTTAGAGCCAGAATTAGAGAGATTCATAAGACCAAATAGATGGAAAATATAACATTTATAAAGGGAAAAGAAGTTCCTCAGGTGGTTACAAGGCGTCTTGGGCTATTAGCACCAACAAAATTAGCTGACAAGAGGAAAACATGCTTGAAAGTAGTTGTTTAAACATTGAAACATCGTAGGACACTAGCATGACATGCAGACGTCTATGTGGCATGGTAGTGTCCAGACACATCACACTACAAAATGACATGAACGGGAAAAGAACAATTTTTGATGCAAAGCTGACATGCAAAGGTAGCTGCTGAAAAGGGGTCCAGAGCATCCTTAGAAGGGAAAAAGGTTGATGTAGGGGCTAGAATGAGCCTACACAAGTGCTAGAGGAGTGGACACTAAAGTAGATGAAAAAATGTATGTGATTGTAAGGGGTGCAATTTTATGAGATTACAGGAAGAATAAAAGATCTAGAAGACAAGCCTCAAGAGAACAATGGTACAATACTAGGATCAATCATTTCCTTTTTGGTTACTATTTTAATTGTAATCATTTTGGTCATAAGGCTATGGATTGTAGAAGATATTGAATATGAATAAATAACCTCGTTACTAATAATTCATTTGTAATTTTATACAATCTCAATATTATTTGTTACAAGTACAAAAAATTTAGACACGTTGCTAGAAACTGTAGAAGCAATTTTTTGAGTCCTTCTCTACCAAAAATAGGAATAATTAGGTTAGAATGTTAGAGTTCTAAATTAGATAAATTTTGGAAGATGAAACTAGAAGATAAGAAGTCATAGAAGTCCATAATTGCTTAGACTACATTACATGCTCAAAAGGAGAATAATTTGTGGATTATAGATAGCGAATGTTCAAGCGACATGATTGGAGACAAAATTAAGTTTATGAATTTCAAAATTTTTGATGGAGGCTTTGTTACTCTTCAAAATAATTTTGTTTCCAAGATTATTGGTAAAGGTACTTTGAGTCTTGACGGTGGTAGAACAAAAACTCATGATTTTTTGTATGTTGAAGGATTAAAGCATAAACTTTTGAGTGTTATTCAAATGCATGAAAAATGTTACCAACTTTCATTTAGTGCCAAAGGTTGTGAGATATGGAAATTTGATACTAGAGAGTTGATTGCAAAAGGAAGCATGATTGGCAGTGATATATATCATCTTAGTGAACTAAATGGACAAAACTACCTTAGTATACAAAGAGAAGAAAATTGGATCTAGCACAAAATATTGAGACACATCAATTTGTGATTACATTGTAAAGATCAACTCAATAGGAATGGTTTGGGACATACCAAAGATCAAGAGACCTCAATCTACAAGTTGCAAACTATGTCATGAGGGAAAATATACAAAGTTTAGATTTCCTACTAAGGAATGTTCAACATCAAAGCCATTGGATTTGATCCACATGAATCTATATGGACTAATAAGGACATCTACAAAGTGATAGTTATTTCATGATGCTTATTGATGATTACACTAGAATGACTTGGATTGCCTTTCTAAAATAGAAATCAAAAGCATTTGAGATGTTTAAAGCATTCAAAGCATTAGTTGAGAATGAAACCAAAATAATAATCAATATTTTTAGATCAGATAGAGGTGGAGAATTTACTTTTGATTGGTACGATGTATTATGTGAAGAGCATGGGATTTGGAGACAATTCTCTGCTCCTAGGACTCCACAACAAAATGGAGTTGCAGAAAGGAAGAACTAGACTATACTAGATATGGAAAGTACAATGTTGAGTCAAGCAAATCTACTAGATATTTATTGGAGAGAAGCAATTCAAACTACAATATATAATTTGAATAGATCTCAGATTAGACCTAAGTCTTATAAAACACCATATGAGCTATGGAGAGGAAGAATGACTTCAATTAGATATCTAAGGATATTTGGAAGTAAATGCTATTGTGAACATGACTATAAATTATATCAAATACAATTGAATTATGCAATTAAACAATCAATTGAACAAATCAAACCACACTCCCAATGAAATGTTTGAAATAAATTAACTATAAGCCATGAAAACATGAAATGAACTCAAATTTGATAAAGGAAACTAATTAACCAATGTAAACTTGATCCCATTAGGGGATTGGTGCTGAATTTATGTGGAATGTCACCCCTTTCCCAATCCCATTGATTGAAACAATATTTTGATGATGCTCAAATGGAAAGAAATGCTTGAAATTGAATGCTAAATTGCTAAATACTCTCAAGAAATGCTCTAAAATTTTCTATAGTCTAATTGATCTCAATGAATGTGGATGAAATCGCTCATGAAATGAAGGCTATTTATAGGAATTTTGAGTGAATTAATGGTCAAGATCGATTTGATTCATCAATGGATGTAAATTGATGAGTAGAATTGGCATGGATCAAGGATTCAATCCATGGAGGAGATTGAATAATCACATGGATTGATGCAATTAATCAAGGGATGAAATTGATTTGAAGAAACAAAAATCCTAAAATTAGGAGGAATGTGCAAGATACTTCCATGTTGGAGGGAAATAGTTTGAATTTGAATTGGAGGAATATTCCATGGGAATATTCCTTTACAAGTGGGAGAAATTGGAGGGATGAAAGAAATTAGTCAATTAATTAATTAGAATGTTATTTAATTATGCAAGATGGGGGAATTAAAAGATTTAGTTAAACAATTTTCTCATTTAATTAAAAAGAGGGAATTAATGACATTTAATTAAATAATTAAGATTATTTAATCAAATGAGAGGACTTAGAGAATTTAATCAAATAATTCACATTATTTAATTAAATATGATGAAAATTAATATGGAAGAGGTGAATTAACCTAATAATGTTGATTATTTGATTAATAGAAGAAATTGATGAAATTAATTAAACAATTAAGATTATTTAATTAAATAGTTGAAAAGGGTTAAATTGGGATGAAAAATAGTGTTAGTAATTGAGCTTGAATGTGTAATATCGATTAGGATAATTTTAAGTGTCTACATTTTTCCCCTCTTTGAAATGAGGTACCTATTACATTGGTTCAAAGACTAACACTTTCAGATTAACTCAACTGCTTAGATCAAAAATTTAAAAATTCATGATTTTTTAGATGCCCCACAATTCCACAATGGAATAAATTATGCTGGTATATTTCCCCCTTGAGAGATTGAGCAAAAATTTTGATTTTTAGGTTGAGATCACGAAAGACAATAAAACATAGGTTCAACTTCAAAACAAATGCAAAAATAGGCTTACAACACTAAAAAACACCTCAAAATAGGTTTCCAAGCTCAAAAATGGATAAAAACTAACAAAAAAGCCCACTTCCACCCTTCAATTAGGTAAAAAACCCTTATTTTCTAGCTTAAATATGAGTTTGGGAGGCATTTCCCCTCATTTGAACACTTTGCTTTTGAAGACTTGATATGTTTTGCTTTGAGCAATTAATACAATGGTTGATCATGAGCTCCCCCAGTACCTCATAGATAGAGTTTGTGAGTTCCAGTGGACATAGGACTCCTAGTATGCACCCTAAAAAAATTTTCCTCGCATGTGTTTTTATGCTTTAATTTTACGTTAAAATAGGTCAAACAAGTGTGCTTCTATTTCAACGGTGTACTTGTTATAGTCAACAGTTCACTTATGCACCCAATGATGCACTTACAAAAGTACGATGCACCTCACGAAATACCTGCACGTTTGTTTGTCAATACACTAGTTAAGAACCCTAGCACACTTGTAGGATAGTGATGTAGTTGAAAAAATATCGTGCATTAGTTAGGGTTTCATATAGTTGTGCATATGTAAATGTTGGTGATTTTGTTGCAGGGTCACACAATTGCAAATTGGGCCAGCCTTGTGCAGTTGTAAATAGTGATGCACCTATAATACAACCACACACTTGTCAAAAGTTTTGCGCATATGCTAATTTGAAACAACAATGCACTTGTAAAAATTAGCACACTTGCTAGTTTAGGACCTCAAACTTGGAAAATTTTAGGTTTTTAGCATTTCTCACACTGTACACTTTGTTTGTGCAAGAGACTATGTGCCCGCTCATGTCTTAGGAGTTCCAACCTAGTTTTTTGTGATGGGTGGACTAGTTCGAAGACAATGAAATTTTATTTCTAGGAGATGTTGGTTTGGGATTCATTTCCCACATGCCCAAGATTCATACTCGGCAATGATGACCACGTTGGTTGAGTGTTGACACTCAGAGACTTCTTTCTTCCACCTCTCAATAGGGAAGGCTACAATCACATTAGAGGATGTTTGGAACATTCTACAAGTTTCAATCGATGGTGCTCAAGTAATCCATGATATATATCTTGGTTTAGAGGCTTTATTTTGAGTTTTGGATGCAAAATCCTTATGGTTGGATAACTATCAGATTGACTTGTGGAGAGATTGAGGCCGAGTACCTGATTTGGTCCTAGTCATAGCTAGATTGATTATGGGTGTTCTTGTTCCAGATAGGTGTAGCCATGGTTTCAGTGTCAACTGGGGTCTAGTGCTCAAGGGCATGGTGGATGACAGGATAGTTTACACTTGGGGACCAGTTATCCTTGCTTCACTATATCTTGACATGCACCAGGTTATATACCTTTAGAAGTAGAGCTTGTCTACAGGATTGAATTTGCTTCACATTTGGGCATCAAAGCACATTTTCGTGCTTAGGCCTATAGTTGGATTGGTTGCTATAGATCCTGATGAGCCTGTGGTGTACAATTACTGAGTGATGATCACACTTTATCACACTAGAGTGATGCAAATTTCTTATTGTTGTCAAGTGATTAATGATATGATCTCCTTTAGATGGTGACCTTGGATTTTGATGCCTACTTGGGATGATGATCAGAATGAGATATTCTATGCATGACACACCTAATGGATCATGGGTCAGAATCATCACATTATTGAGTGATATTTGTCAGAAGAGTTGCTAGGAAGTTCAGAGAGCCTTAGGATGTTCTTCCTACTAGATATATAGTTGTTTATGCGTGCACTACTCGAGAGATATATTGGGGTGCCACTATGGACCCATAGGTATTCATACATATTTTTTCTCACATTCAACCCTTGGCATGGGCATATGCGGTAGGACCTGATGATCTTGACATTACACATGACTACACATATTGGGTTGCTCAACATGCTCCTGTGAGACTCATGAATCCAGCTATAGGATGAGGCAAAGGTAGGGGTAGAGGTAGAGAATAGTAGTAGCATCATGGTCAATATGTTTCTAGAGACGGGCAGTAGGAGGGACCTCAAGATGGCCATGATGGAAAGATACCCAGAGATGGATAGCATGATGGGTAGGTTCATTTGAGGGTTCATATGTTACGATAGCATGCACCTCCACTACCACCACCATGGAAACATTAGTAGTAGTGGTAGGGTCTTGACCCATGAGATGCATAGGTTTAGGTCTTTATAGCCAAAAGGGATTAGGCTATATAGGATCATGATGAATATTGCCTGGAGTGGGATTATGAGCAGAAATAGGTATAATAGTTGGCCGTTCAGTTGGCTCATGAGACTGCTGGGAGGCAACAATCAAACTCATAGTTGGCCTAGATGAAGGGACATGTAGTATCACCCATGATTTATGGTCAGGCTATAGCAGAGGCCACATATTATCATACCTTATATCACTGAGAGGTTCCTTCTCATCGGTGATGGCCAAATTTTTCACATAGGAGTAGGGTTGCATTGAGTGGCTTGAGTGGGGTACCATCAATTAAGTAGCCCTCAAGACATCGACAACCATCACAACACAATAATAGACAAAGAAGAGGATAGCTTTGTGTTATATATGTAGACACTTTTTTGATCTATAGCCTGATTACACAGATGTATATCCATTCATCAATTGATTTTTGATAGCCTCCTATATTTATTTTGATGATATTGCATATTGCTCTCGATTTGTACCATGAAAATCATTATTTTTTGATATACATATGAGGTGACTTCAAATGAAATATTTATGATATGATGTTCTTTATTTTATGCTCATGTTTATGCATGGATGGAGACATATGTTTACGATATGATGCAAATGCTTATGATGGGGCATACCTGTATAATGCAGATTATGTGATGTGTTTGATTTATGATGTGATGCTATATGGATGAATATGTATAATTTATTTTTTGAATGCAAATACAATGGATGATGATGATGCAAGATGTTCATGCTATGAGATGCATTTGTTTTTGTGTATTTTATATATGATATGTTATGATTATGATTATTTAGAATGTATGTATGATGATGGTTTGTGGATGTAGGATGGATGTATTTATTATTTTTGTTGATTGTCATGATACCATGTTAGCACAAAAAGAGGATAGAAGAATAAGATGGGTGGATTAACCATTACTTTTAAGATTGCTTCAAAAGTACAACAAACCTATAATAATTTGAGAATTTATTAGATATGGTGATGAGAGTGGTGATTTTCTTGTTTCTAGGATTGGGATAACTTCATGATATCATTCATTTTAATATATCAAAATAGATACAATGCATCACGGTATTGATAACCAGGATGACATTATATCTAATCCGATGGACTTTGACTTTGCAAATAGATAGGAGTGTCCTTGTTCATACCCATTATACGAAAACATTGTTTGACTATGTCAAAGAATAAGCCATTGAAGTAATGATACTAATGCATAAAAGGTATGAGAAACCTAACATGTCCTAGCCATTGTTTCACTTGAGACTACCCTGCACACACAGGGTAAGTATTCACTGAGGTTGAATTACAAGAACATCCAACAAGAATAGAAAATAAAAGATAATGATCAATGCCTCATTGCTTTCTCTCTAAATCATTTTGATAGACATCATCGAGAGGTCATTGGAATGGAACAATAAGATAAATCAAAGAAAAGATAAAAATGAACAAACAATCAATGTTACTCATATCTCTTGCCAAAGTAACCTAACTAAGATGTTTTTTGATGATGATGTCCATTGTAGGAAAGATGTATCCTAGGCCATGTTATCATATGTTTTAACTAAAAATAATTGTTTGATAGGTAGTTGATACAAATGTTAACCAACTTGTTTACTCATGACCAAGACTTTATATTTTTACACTTCCAAGTTCATACCTTACTGTTTGTTATACTTGTTTTACCAAAGGTTGATGATGACGATTGATTTATTGTGAATAGAAGTTTATTGTGAGTGAAAGTGAAATGGGATGGGTGATTTTGGAATTTTTTGAATATTTCAATGTTTTTGACATTTTGAAATGTTTTGAGGTTGTTTTGGGGTCTTTTGAGATTATGTGAATGTTTAAGTTTTCAAGTTATTTGAGGTTGTTTAGGATTTTTGAACATTTTGAGATGTTTTGGGTTTTTTAAATTTTCTAATTTTTTTTGTGTTTTTCAAGG
>VDFB02000017.1:87360558-87428770 GCA_007258455.2 Sequoia sempervirens | reverse complement strand
ATATACACATATATGTATGTATGTATGTATGTATATACATATGTATACACACACACACATATATATATATATTGACTTCCCCTCAAAAAAGAATCTTTTATGCAAAAATAAATAAATTAGTAATATGCATAAAGGTAAGACTTATCACCCTAAGGATGTTGATCTTTTGAGCTTCTTCAGAATATCCTACCAGGTATATTTTCCTTCTTCCCAAATTCTTTTTGCTTCTACAAGAGTCTTGTATTGTAATTCAAGTTTCGTTAGAGACTCTTCTCCTTCTTCCATAGTTCCAGAGTTAAAGTTTATTTCTGAGAGTTTATTAGCATTGGAAAGAGCACTAGATATAGGAGTATGCTTTATCTCTACCAAGTCCCTTAAAATCATATATTGTTTGATTATTTCTCTCCTCTAGTTTTGTGATGCAATGCTAGAGGAATAAAACTCACTCAAACAATCTCATTTCTCAAAACTCAAACAAGCCTTCCATGTACTTTCAATTAGGACTCTTTTCCCTACACCAAACCGAGTTCAAAATACAAAACCACTTGTGGAATCCTTAAACACCTTAAAAAAATTTCAAATGATTGACTCAAATTCATTCTTCAACACAAGCAACTCACAACTAAAAACATTTCAAAGTAATTTCTCCCAAAATAGCATTTAGGTCTTTTAAGACCTCATAAACATCCAACACAAGATTCTCATGCCTATTAAACTTCTTAATGCTTCAATCATGTATAAATACATCTGTAAAAACTTATTAAACCATTCCCAACTCATTAATCTTGATAATTATTCAAACCCTTACTCTAAACTATTCAAATCCGATTCCAAAACATGACTATTATAGACTACCAATCAAAGATCAACGTAAACATTGAACACAAAACCTTCAAATCCTTAAGGAATGAATCTCAAATTCACCAATATAACTTTTTCAAACTCTACTATTAGGGAAGAATATCATATTCACAAACAAAACACATAAAACCTTCATTGTACGTTGTTTACCATTCATATTCCCCTTTTCCCAAACCTATGGCTTATTGAATCAACCATCTCCAGATTTTTCCTCCAAAACACCACTTGGAGCATGTTAAATTAGGTCTATTTAAGCTTAATAAATCATCAAAAGTCCCTTTTAATCATTACTTTACCAAACCCTAGGAGAGGTTCCTTTCATAAACTCTTTTTTACAGACTGTACAGACTTAAATTTAAGTTTTCCACACATAAAACCTTACCACTTGATTTGAAATATTTCAAATATGAAAATATATGCAACCAGGAGTATCTTCACCTATTATTAAGATTTTTCAACATAAATCATGAGAGAAACATAATTTTCTTAACCCATGTTTACCCTAAATTAGGGTTTCACAGTTTTTGCAAAAATAACAATATCTTACTCAATATTACACCAACTTGCATGAAAAAAAAAACCAAAAGGAAGGTGATTGAGTGTACTATAAAATTCAAGCACTTACACATGCATATAGGCTCGTATAGAGCAATACATCTGTAGAAAATAGTAAATTTCTAAGAAAATATGCATAAAAAAAATATTTTATTCATTCCAATATGTATCTTTAATCACCCACAAGTTCCCAAATGGTTACAAATCCTTTTTAAAGGAATTTTAAACATGACTCTTAATTTTCTAACTACCTTCCTCTAAATTAAAACTAAATATCTCTTCATCTTCTTAATTTTGCTTCGACAACTTTACAAATTTGCATCTTTGTATGACAACTTTACATATGTTTTTTACAAAATTGATTCAAGACTTGACTTTTACACCTCCTAATGACCTATTCATGAGAAAAATGATGAACATAACCTTATTATAAGGTAAATACACCCATTTTGATCAATTTTCAAGAGTTTACATGGTGGAAACATGATGCAGCCAAGATGCCCCTGTATCATTCTAAAAGGAAAAGAAATTGTCATGCAACTACATAATGCTAGTCCATTTCTAATTGTTCTTGTCTCTTTCCATATCATAGATATACACTTCACAACCTATTTGAGTTTCAATTGAGTCCATTGCATCGACCTTTATACTTTATGTGTTGTTCGACCACTTCAAGCAGTATGATAATAAGTTATGTGCTTCTTCTTCACAAATTTGGGTATCTTTCAACCCCTTCATAACTCTATGATGTGTATCTACACATTTCCTTTTGATATCCTCTAGATGATCATCCCTACAATCCTTGATTTTGGTCCACTTCTAGCTTGTTCTTTTAATCCAGAGACATATGCTTTCAATCAATCAACCAAGTTTCTAAAATTTTCTATAGTAGAGAATGATGAACTAATGCTTGTTCTAGTGGTTACCTCTTGTAAAGCTTTCATGGCTTCATTCATTCCTTCTGCACTTACAAATCTTACTCTGTTTTCATGCTCATTTTGAGCATCATATGTGTGCATTCTTCCTTCTTCTATGTTAGTGTCTTCTTGCTTTACAACTTCTTGTTTGATTTCAACCAAAGGAATGTCAATGCTCTTCCTTTTCTTACTTGTTCTCCTAGAATTGTTAGAGGCTTCAGTTCTAGTCCTATCCTTTAATCCTACTTTACTAAGATATTTAGGGCTTCTTAAATTTACTTCTACATAATGTAACAATTTCTTCCTTAGTCACTTCATAATCCAACTTATAAATCCAAACAATTATGGGTTCAATTGCTTCCATGAAGAAAAAGTTAGTAGAGATAAAGAAATTAATATCTCCTGAGAACCTTTCCATCACATTATTAGGTATTCTTACTCTTTCATTCACCCTCCTTTGAAAATTTCCAAATAATTATGCAAGAGCATTGTCTTGAGCATCTGAGCCACCAATATTTCTCATATGATTTGTTATCTGACGTGCAACCAATTTTGTACTTGTCCACTACACATTCACAATTACCAGTACTTCCTTCATGAAGTAGAAAATCAAATAGATTATCAATGTACCATACCTGAATGTATTCCTTTTGCTCATTTTGATTTCCTTCAGGTTCTTCATCAAATGATGTCAGACTAACTCACATAGGTCATAATCAATGCCATTTTCAATCATGTTATATGCAATGTGAATGGTAGTGGAAGAGACTATATTTTCATTATTTGGTCGACAAATTTTGTGTCCAATAAGCATTACAGTTTATTGGATAGTCGGATTCCTAATTGTGTTCAAGGTGAATTTATTTTCTTCAAGAGTAGTACTTTTCTTCTCCATTAAGTCCTTGACCTTGATAATTTTTTCATTCTACAACTAGTTTGGAGGACCACAAACCAATTACATCCCTTATAACTTCCTTGGTTATTGAGTACTCACCATAAATCTAAATTGATTCATCATGAACTCAGCTTAATACTATTCTAATGTACTTTTTAACTTCAAATAGAAAAAATTTATGCCACACATCCAATATTCTCTCATTTAGGGTTTTGTATTATGGCTTTAAGGTATCATCATTTCCTTCTAAGTCCCTTTTCTATAGAACGCATAATTTTGTATTGGAAATTTCTTCTACTTTCCCATGAATGTATACATTGAAATCTTTAGTTGATACAACTCCAATGGGAGTCTAAGAAAATGCACCCATTGGATCTTCCAATAGTACTTTCCAAGAATGCCTCTTCAGTTTAGGTTGTAGTCCCTCTAAGAAATTTACAACCTTTGGTCCTTCCATTTAATCTAAGATACTTTTTAATAAAAAATTTGGAAAACTTGAAGGACGCAGAATACCTCTCAAATTTTCTCGGCAAAAATTAGGGTTTTAATGATCTACTATCGAGAGACACGTCGAATCCTTCCACTTCTTCTTTTTCACTTTACTTCTCCTTCACATGCATATAATGAAATGAATTTTTCTTCCCAAGCACACTTTTAACTCCATGATTTGACCCATTTTAGCAATAAATGATTCAAATGAAAGAATAGGTAAACTTTGAAGCCTTGTATGCATAGTCAAATTTCAAAAGCTCCACAAACTTCCGCATTAAAATATTTTCTCCTACAATTTTCACCAATACATCCAAAGTATTCCTCTCCATCTTTTTTCTTCATGTCAATCCATGAAACATCATATTGGTAATGGGGCTATATGTTTTTCAATAATGCTCCCCCTAAGCTATAGCTCTGGGCTTAGTTACTAGAGGAAACATCTACACTAGAGATACGTACATATTCTCTTTTGTCCTTAGTTTCTTCTTTCTTTCAACATGATTTTTCCATTTCCTTCTTCACTTAATTCAGATCAACTTTCTTAACTAGTTCATCTTTCTTTGTAGGCTCATTCTTTCACATGTTCTTCTTTTTACAAAATTTTGTAATATGTCCAAGTTTGTTGCAATTGTAGTGCTCATACAACTAACTAATCTAACCTCCATTCAATCTTTTTTTTCACTGATTAGCCTTATGTCCAAATACATTTCATCTGTAACTATAGCCATTGAATTATTGAGTACTGTTAAATCTACTCATAATTTGACTTCTACACTCAACAACTCTATGTCCAAATTTCTTTCATACAAAACATTGTCCAAAAAGGGGTCCAACATTCTGATTCATTCTACTTCTGCATTTTGTAGCCTTATGTCCAAATTTATTGCATGAAAAGAAAACAACATTAAAAGATGAGTACCTTTGAGAATTTTATTGTCTAATAGGGAGTCTTACAGCATTGCTTCTCTAATTTTGGAACTTTCCATAGTTCCTCTTGCCTTCAATCTTTTCAGATTCACTCATCTTATTTGTATTAGATGTCTGATCTTCTTTAGATATTTTTACTCTTTCAAGTCCCAAACCACTTTTATCTTTAGATTTTTTCTATCCAACAATTAACTCATCAAGCATTGTAGAACTTGTCTTAAATTTTTCCTCATGAATTCTTTCTTTCTCCATATTGCTCTTAGATTTACCATTTCCTGTTCAAGTCTAGTGCATTCATTAGTCTTCCTCCGTATCATTGGATTTAGGAAATCCTCAATTTTCTTCCTTTCTTCCACTTGTATTTTTCAATTTGCTGATGTCTTCATTTGGTTTCTTCAACCATTCATTAACTTCTCCATGTCTTTCTCTAAATTTCTTGATCTAGTCCATCAACTTCTGGATGCATTTGTTTCCCTCTTCTAGATTTTCCTTCATATTTCCATTCTCATTTTTAATTTTGTGAAGACCTTCAAGTCCAGCTTTGAGTTCTTCATCTTTATCTAGCATATAGTATTTTTTTGTATGTTCAATTGTAGAAATTTCTTCTGGAGGAGTAGGGTACTTCCTATCAGCCATATGTTCAAATTCCAAGATCTTCCCAAAGCATTCAATCACCTTCCAAGGAACCAATATTTGATACCAATTGTTGAACACCAAAAATATTGAGAGGGGGGGTGAATCAATATTCCACTAAGCTAATTAAACACAACCCATCTAATTAATTGAATAGAAATAGTGGTAATGAAGAATGAAAACATGAATACAACCATAGAATCACATGACATGTGAACACTAATAATTTCACATAGAAAAACCACAGTGAGGGTTAGCTCACAATATATTATATCCAGATATAAGATATTATAAAAGGCTCACCGCTAGGATGCATGTCCAAAAAAAGAGCTCATAGCTCATTGAGTAAGAACAAATAAGGGTTCACAAAAATTCCAATTTGAACTGATACAATAACATCTATCAAATTCTAGATTATAGTTCCATAGAAGTACATAAATGATCTTTACACTGTCTGAATTGATATTGTGCTTTGTTTCAATCTTCTTAACACCGTGTGAGGCCTACTATTTGATACACCCTATTTGGCAGCATTTTGATATGAACATTTTGCTACTCTATGTGGTTTAAACTATTTAGGATGATTATGGACCTTGGGTGTTATGTTTCTTTTCTGTTTATGATGCCTATGATGATTATATGCATGCTATGCTTTCTTATTTGATATGCTCGTGTGGATCGAATTATCATGGTAAGAATGGGTAAGTGGTTTTGGTATAGAATTGAGAAGATGTTGAAATTGAATTAAGTGATGATGTGATCTATTTATAACGTCATTACTAGTCGTGAGTTTGTAGAATATTTTATTTGCAAGAGAAAGAATAAATTGTGTATTGATATTTCTAATTCATCTATTTCAATATTTGATTATGTTAATAGAATAGTGGATTTAATTATAGATTATCATATATTGGATATATTGACAAGTGGAAATTGAGTGTGCAGGTACGCACCCATGGCCAATGGGATTGGAGGTAACCAAGGGTACCCAATTGTGTCAACCTAGTGAAGCTACTATGGTTCATTTGGAGGATGGACCATAGCCTCTTTGTGTTGTATTTTATTCGTGATTAAAAATATTTAATGTTGAATCTTGATATTATGTTTTAAGGTGAATCAAACTTTTGTTGAGGGTTTTGGGGCATGTTGGAATTATTTTATTATGTTTAAATTTCAATTTCTTTTTGAGGGGTTTCAAAGGTTTAATTAGTCCGTAAATTGGGTTAATTGGCCCTTAATTAACCCCTAGGATGGTCACCTATGGGTTAGGGATCAAATCAAACCCATAACTTGTCAAAATTGCAAGTTGTGACCCTTCTTAATTAGCCACTAAGAAGGGTGAC
This sequence comes from Sequoia sempervirens, assembly GCA_007258455.2. Classification (NCBI taxonomy): domain Eukaryota; kingdom Viridiplantae; phylum Streptophyta; class Pinopsida; order Cupressales; family Cupressaceae; genus Sequoia; species Sequoia sempervirens. The sequence continues at coordinate 87,422,147 of VDFB02000017.1, read as the reverse complement.
GGATTTTGGGGGATGGGATTGGAGTGTTGGATCCAAAATCTCATTTATGAGATTTGAAAACCTTGTTGAGTGTTGAACACTCTTTGGCCTTTCTCTTCCCCAAGAGTTCTCACACATGTGTGGGGAGATGTGTCCATGGGAGTGAATAGGAGGATGACATGTGTCACTCTCTCCTTCAAGGGTTTCCAACCCTAAACTCCTATTTGAATCCTTTGGAAAACAAAAAGGAGAGGGGGGGGTTCTTCTTTGGGGGAGGTTTTTGGATTGCTTGGAAGAAGGAAAATTTTGCTTGGTTTTGAAGGAGTGGAGATTTGGAGCTCATCTTCAACCCTCCCTCATTGTTGGCTTGGATTTGAGGTAGGTTTTACTCTATCTTTATGTATGTTTTCTTTTCATTTCTTTTACCTCTTTGTATGGAAGTTTGAGAACATGAGTTATATGGGTTGTTGTCCATTTATGTGTTTTTGCATTTCCTTGTGTTGGTTTGGGGTTGTGTAGGATAAACTCACCCAATGTGGGAAGAGAATCCTTGTGGGGGATAGGAATGTGTAGGAACCTCTATGGGGAGATTGTTCCTCCTTTGAGAAGGAGAGGCACAAAAAGGGGTATGAGTACCCAAAATTGTTTTCATGATAGTATGGTGTTTTGGGAAGATTGTTGTATGGAGGATGTATGATATGAAGAGCTTTATTGAATGGGTGGATTGGAGAAAAAGAAGGATTGTGTTGTTGGTTATTTCTACTTGCTAATAGGTCTCCCCATATGGAAGTGATGTCCACCTCTATCCCCATTTTTGGATTCATAAAGAATCCCTAAGTAAATGTGTGAATATTGGTTGGGAGTATTTTGTTTTGAGCATTGTGGTTGACAATGGCATTTTGTTTTATTGTTGTGTGTACCCGGTAGCTTGGTTACCTCCTAGCTCGGGGGGTGGTTGGTTTTCCAACCCAAGGTTGGGAGGTGAGCACACCTGATTGGCCATAAAAGAGAAAAATATATATATCTTGTTAAAAATTGCAGGTCTCATAGGAGTTATTGGTGTGGAGCATTTGTGTGTCACCTGGTTTAAGAAAAGAAAGGAGCTTGGGTGGTAGTTTCCAAGTGATAACAGTCCTAAAGAACTGTGGTTAAAGTTTTATGCTTGTAGCTGAAATATGAGAATGTGATTCCTAAAGAACTGTGGTTAAAGTTTTATGCTTGTAAATGAAATATGAGAATGTAATTTCCAAAGAACTGTGGTTAAAGTTTTATGTTTATACCGTATTTATGAGAATGTGATTACTGTAAGTAAAACACGCAGATTTGAAAAGAGGCCTATCTTCTATGAACAAAAGGGGGATAAAGGATTTATTACTGAGCATGCTTGAAATTGTAAACATTTTCTTTCGACCTATTATCTTTCTTTTGATTGCTAAAAAAAAAAAAAAAATGGAAATGTATTGAGGCTATACTACGATCATTTGTTCAAGAAAAATGCATGACAGTTCTTGTGTTGGCTGATTTCTGGAAACAAGAATAAATTTATTAAGGAGCAATTATTATTCTGAGTCATTGTATCTCTAGGATATCGCCTCTGCTTGGATATTGAATAGTATTGCTGTTAATCAATATGATGCTTCCTTCCCTAACTCTCTGCTTCCGTATTTACTTTTCTCCATACGAATGGTAATGATTAATCTGCTTGAATTTTAACGTCCGTCTATAGCTAATTTCATTCCAGAAATAGATAACAGTTTAAAAAAAGAAACATTAATGGCCATCTAGATTGCAGCTTCCATTAAGGCCATAGATGGTAGGCTAATAATCGAAAGAATGGGAGTGTTGGTCCCATTCCTAACCTACAGGCCTGTATTAGTCAAGTAAACACTTAGCTAAGCATTACCCGATGTTGTACTAAAATCGACACCCTTAGTTATGTCTGCCTTGTCTCCTGCGTAGCTGAAGGTTTTAGTAGAGAGCGGTGGCTTACCCTATTTTTTTTGGTTCTTCTGGGATCAGTAGTCGTACCATACTATAAGCAAATAAATAGGTAAACCTGCTACCCATGCCGTGGTGCAACCATTCAACACAAACTGTTGTATCGTTCTGTACCAGAGATGGATCTACCATAATATGTTTCCAATACCAGGTTAAACGTTGTCTTATTTAAGAGTCTCATTTTCAAGTGGTAACAGTATTTCCATCAGGAATTCCACATTCTTAATATAAGCCCACCTTCTTAAAACGACTTTAATGGACCTCTATTTTGGCAAAAAAAAAAATACTTATTTCGGGAATGACAAATATATATTGCACTGAGGAGTTCTAACTGCATACTAGAAAAGCTTGAATAGAATTTAATGGAAAATGTAGGCAATGTTTATTTAAAGCAGAGTAGATGCTGTTTTCAAATCAAAGCAAACAAAAGAATAGTAAAAAGAACACACTTAGAAATGAATGTCCAGTTATAAGAGAAAATAAATCCAAACTGTATCAAACGAGAAATCAAGAAAAATAAATAAAACTCTCCCTTCAGTCGCATCCTCCACCTGCTTATCTCACCAGCGCCTCTATGAGGGTGTCTGCTGCTTCAGGAAAAGCTAAAAACAAGGAAAGAAGAGAGACTATCGTTTCTGTTTGGTCCCAGCGACTCAGCAATGTAAGATTTAAAATGAATAATATAATGCGTACTTTTTGAAGTAATATATCGAACACTCTTCTAGCGAGCTGTTTCCATAGCCAAATAGTAATAATGATATATTTAAGTGAGCTTTACTATAAAGTAGTAGCAATATAATTATGACGGTAGCTTAGACAATATTATCATAGAATGCGTATAGATAGTAAACGGAGTAGCCATTGTATAACATTAACTTTGTTGCCACGTGCCTCGTTAAACCAAGAGAATAAGACTTTTCCATTAATACGTATCCTGGAAACCCATTACAAAGATCCGCACTGTCATCATTGTCAGAGTTGTCTCATTTTAGTTCTTTAAACTTTCCCCTATCGAAGTCCTAGGCAGCAGTAGCATTAAGTATTTCCTGAAATTTTTCCTGTATCCTATCTAATCGTTCAACTGCCACAAATAATGAGAATGCTTAAATTCATTTCCTGGGTACGAATCATATCAGTGGTACTGTGTTTTCAACCATATTAATTAATGAGGAAGTAAATTATCGCATGGTAGGGGTACTAGGTGGTTAGTAATAGCGCTATCAATGCTAATATAGGAAATAATGTCTGGTAACTCCTTTATCGCTTTCTTTTCGACCCGTCATTTCGTCTCTTCTTGGCATAATGATTGCATCAGCCAGTCAAATATAAACGTTGCACATAAACCGTAGTTTACATGCAAGTTAGAGAGAGTAAAAATAATGACACTATTATGTGGAATAAAATTATCTTGATGTGATCAATGCGAATGCCAGCATGGACACAGCATGTGAAATGGGCGATACTAATCTCTCTCTCTATATTATCGTTTATATTATAAGCAGTGCCAAATTTACCATTGTCTCACGATAATGATTCTAATAATAATATAGATTATAATAATATTCATACTATTGCCGTTAAAAGAAAGTTAACGAAACAAGAAAATATTTTATTATATAGCTATAACCCTGCTTGGCATTGTCAATATCACCGCCGATATTATCCTGAGCGCCTACCCTATGTCTTCTTCAATGGATCAAATTACAATAGTTCCATGGCTATTAACATTAGCCTTTCCAATAACGATTTTATCAGCTATCAGTAGCGTATCTCATTTAATTCTGCCACTTTACAAATACACTGCTATCGTCTCATCATTCTTGTCATGATGTGCTGGGCGGAAAAATTTCCCTAAATCGAAGCTTTAATGAATTCCACGTTTGGATTGCTTCTCAAATTTTAAAAGAAAAAAAAAAAGAGGTCAAAGTTAAAAAGCTATTCACCTTGAAATAAACTCTTTAGAATAAAATACAAGTTATCTTAAAAGCCATTTAGATTAAAATACATTCCTTAGATTAAAATAAAAGAAATTCTTTAAAAAGCTAGCCACATTTTAATACACCTCTTAGTATAAAATAAAAGTTCTTAAATCTCAAGAAAGAGAAGGGATCGCGGGGTTTCCTTAAGACTTAGATTTCTTTATTTATGGTATTATTAAAGTAAAATGGGAAAAAGATATATATACGTAGCTTTCTTTGTCTTATATGTATCATGACGAGTATTCATATAGGTGCATTTTAATTGTAATGTTGTTTTATCTAATTATTCTTATTTAATTTAATTTTTATAATATGTTATGTATTTAATTGATAAATGTTAGACTTTTAAAAGAATATTTGGGGATACTTTAATGGTATTTTATTGGTAAAAAAATTGTTCATTAATAAAACTTATTTGGGTTAAATAGATGAAACTATGAGAAGCACATGTGGACCACCTTTTTCTATTAAGGTTAATATTAATATTCAATTTATTATATCTTAATACTATGCCATTATATCAATGATACTATTAGGGCTAATAGCAATAATATTATCAACAAAACGAAAGTTATTCTAGCGATGGATTAAGATTCCTCGCACTTCATTGTGAAACGTGTCATCAAGGACGACAGTCATATGTTGCCATGTGAGACGCATAAAACGGTACTATGCATGCAAACGGTTAACGGTTGTTATTATTTTGTGACCTTAGTAAAACAAAAACAAAAAAAAAAATTAGTTGTGCTTTTTCCTGTCGTGAAAAATTTAGGGCATTACACATTACACACATGTAGGTGAATCACCATACATGTCATAAATCACACACTTTTTGCTCTTCTCTACGAGAAAAAACATAGTAGATCTTCTTGCACTCTTCTACACCACACACCATTCCTGTATGTCAAAACTTGGTGATGATCTCATATATATATCCACATCAGGTGAAACTTCAACTAGGTCAGCCTAATTAGAAGTAACACACAAAAATTGAACATGTCGTCCTTTAAAAAAAATTATCCACACTTTGTGCCTAAATTCAATATTCAATTTACATGAAGATAGGTCACCATGGACCTAAATATAAATCCCACATAAGATAGAGTTTCTCAAATATTCTCCACAAAATATCAACCTTGTTAGGTCAGCCCAAAGTAGACCTAAATACAAATCCTTCAAGAGCTCATGCAATTTCATCAATTGTGCGACCTCGAACCTCAATGTCCCATCGAATTCTCATTCAACTGGAATCCATTAGCTTATCTTCATCATCAAAAGACAAAATAATTATTCGCAAAGATGTGTGGAATCTCCCACACTAGTACACTATGCAAAAGATAATTGTCATATATAGAGCCATAAACTATCATTCATATCTTTAGATAGAAACTATACAAAATGTCACAAAAACTCAATTGCTACTCCATTTGATGGTCTCAAAAATATAGTTTGATTGTAGAAAATTATATCAACATGCGATGAAGTGCAAACCCAAAAACTAACGCACTGGACCATAAAATTGACAAAGAAAACACTTAGCCAAATTCTTAGTAGACCATGCTTTTCCAGTTTAGCTAGTACTATACAAAGGTCACCAAAAATACTTCCCCACTATGCTAGGATGATCATTACAATTTTGAAATCAATGACAATGCTGGATCAACCAATTTGTGTACACTTCATGCTCATTTTTCAAAACTGCATAATCAATGACAAACTTCAAAACTTCCAACAAGTTTGTTGTGCCACATCCAACCTTTGGCAATACCACAAATATTCCATTTCTTACTAACTGGTACACAATTATTGTTAGTGTATATTTATTATCTCATGAATTTTCATGCATATGGTTAATATCACATGGATGTAAGAATGTGTAGGTGTCATAGTTAGTTGGATTTTTACATGTGAGGCTTAAGGTAGTAATGTTCCTAACACTTCTACTTAACTAGAACTATTTATGTAGGCCAAATTCCCTCTCTCACCTATACATTGTATACTTCATTGTTTTATCATTGCATCTAATGTGAAAACTAATATAACTTTTTTATGATTTATTTTTATATTTTTCAATATTGTTATTAATTTTTTAAGGCATGCAATTTAATTTCTTTTGTATCCTAGCTAGTATTTGCACTTTACCCAGATTCCTAGTAAACCTGAAATTGTATCAAAGCCTATACTAGTTCATGGATGAGGGTTTGGTAAATTGAAAATTTTAATTGAATATCTTACTTTTTGTAAAGCATTGTGTAAGAACTAGGAATAATAATAATCAAAATTTGAGGGCAAGTTAAATTATCTCTTTAATAGGTATACTATAGATATTTATATTATGAGCATGAATTATGCTTCATGATATCTCTATGTTACATGCATTGTGATCTCTAAGGATATGGCTCTCAATATCTATGTTCAAATTGTGTCCATACTTGCACAATCCTATATGTAATGTGAGATATATATGTTTGCTGTGTTAATTTCTATGGAATAAACTTTTTTTTCAATCCATTATTGGACATTGTGAAAGACTTGTTAATATATACATAATTCATATTTTGGTGATACATGATTGAGAAGAGCACAAACCCATGACCATTGAAAATCATAGAATCATCAACATACACAATCATAGATCTATGTCCATTGAAGGAGGTAAGTTCAATAGACATAAAGTAGTAGAGAAGAAATTTTGATGGCCTCCCATGTGTCTAATTTATGATAGCACCTAGGTGAGCTACTCATGCTTTAAAAAGTGAATTTTCTAATATCAACAATTACCCTAGGGTTTAGATCAACAAAGGGTGGATTAGCCACCCAACACCTTAGCCCCCTAGTCATATGGTGTGGTTAGAACCAATCAGTGTGAGATTAAATCCTGTTAATTTTTTTCTGCAAAATTTTTGTGAAACCATTTAAAAAAATCTATGTACTAATTTTATAAAGGCTTAAAAATTAAAAGAATTGTAACATTTTATCAGTAGCTTAGAATTGAGTGCTATTTTATGCAAAATTGTTTTTTATTTCAAGCCTAATCCATTAGCAATGATTTTGCACTATTTTTATAAAATGATATTTTTCATCCCAAATTGGTTAAAATCTATGCACTAAAAAAATAAGTACTATAATTCAAGGGGGGGTCTAAAATTAAAGCAAGGGGGATTGTTCTTGATTCATGTATTGTGCACTTCTACATTTCCCTCAAGCATTTTATTTTCACATATCTAATTTATGAAATGATATACACAAGTATGGAGTCAAATCAGCCTATTATGCCTCAAACACTTTAATTATCATGACTAGAAACTTGATATTCAACATATGAGTTGAATAATAAAGGGTTGTATAGGGTAACTATGGGTATTGTAAAACAACCTAATGATATTAAAGATAGAGAAAAATGGTGTTAAAAATGTGATCAAGTCTTCACGTTTTTTGTGTCTTAATCTATCTCTTGAACTACTATTTCATATAGAAACCTTGAAAAAACCTAATGAAAATTGGTTAGCCTTAGTAAAACTATTCAGGAAGATAGATGAACTAAGAACTCATGAGTTAGAGAATTAACTCATAATTTCTATTCTAAGTAATTTCAACAATATGAAGGATTAGTTCACAAAGTTAAAGTCATTAAAGTTGTAACTAAAAGAATGTGAACTAGAAAAAAATGAGGATGAACTCATCTTCTATATAATTTCCAAACTAAGTCCTAATTACTCTAACTTTTTCTCTACCTTCTATTCCACCAAAAGCGCTCTTGGAGCCATGTGAAAAATTTCATCATTGTAGACTTTAATAGGGAGAAATAAAATTGTATACAAATGGGAACCATGAAGTCATATAAATCGTATGCCCTTATTTCTATAAATGGAAAATAATAGGCTTCAAACAAAAAAGAGAATTTTTTTTATCAAAAGAACAAATAAACTAGGATAATTAGAAATTTCAAGCCTTAAAAAATCATATTGAAATTTCTTAAAATCAAGGGAAACCCAAGAAATAAAAAGTAAAGTGTTCCTATTAGAAGAAACTTAGGCATGATTAACATAAATGTATGAATAAATTAATTAACCACCTTACACATCCTCTCGAGAAGAACAATATACAGGTCCATGAATCTACAATAGAGTCCTTGGTAACTTGAGATACTTCTAAGGAAAAGGAAAAAGTTAAACTAAAGGGAAAATGACTTGTCGCATCTACAATATTTGAGTCTAGAAGATGGATTCTTGACTATATATTTTCCCATAACATGGATTCATTATCATATCTACTCTTGTAATTATAGCCTACAGATACATCTAATATATTTATTGCTAACAATACTTATATCAGTGTTTGTGGGAAAGGAATTGTTGATATAGGTGAAGCATGTTTCACTCATGTCATTTTCATTCCTAAATTTTCTAACAATATTCTTTCCATATTAGATTACAAATAGTGGAATAGGGAAAAGTATTGATTTCACACCATATTCAATAATTATCTAATATTTGTAAATTAGAGAGGTTGATGTAGTTGGCAAGGTTGATAATTTCACTCATATTTATGCCTTCTCATAATTTTATCCTAATGATTTTTCTCTAATATTCACACTCTCATATCTATTGTGGATAGTTCATTGAAGGATGAACTTGATCACTTGAAGCTTCATTTTCTTAGAACAAGACTAACACCTCCTCCATCATCACTTGTTGCTAGTTCAAATTTTTTATGTTTCTTCCTTGATAACTTCTAGTGATTTTTTGTAGTAGAATATTGATATCAATTTTAAAGATCATTGGGACACATTTATAATTGACATCTCTTGGTAGTTTGTAGAGTTCCAAATTCTAGATCTTGATGATAATATTGAGGAAATATGTCTTATCTTTGATAATAGTTATTATGCTATTGTAGAGTTGAAAGAGGCTTCACTAAGGGCTTCCAAAAACTCTTTATACTATTACTTCAAGTGGGATTTGGATTATAGCCACATAGCATATACTGACATTCCACACATGACTTCTTTAGATATTTCTCTTCATTAGTTTTCACATGAATTTGAAAGTTCACTTATTTCAGTTAGGCCTAGGAAACTTAATTTTATTTGACTCATTTTAGAATCAACATTGGGAAACATGAGTAACCTCCAAAGCTATACATCCTAGTTCCTTCATGCATTCTAGTTGAGTGGGAATTTTGTAGATTGACAACTCATGTTTTTTATCTTCCAAAAGGAAGAGGCATCACTTGTTGTAGATGAACCTACTATAAAAATTTCCATGCAATTTTTTTGTTAAATTTCTTTATATTCTTTATGGAGGCACACTTGGGCTCCATCTTGTAGGGATTTTAGGATTGTCATCTTTGAGCACCTTTTTCTGTTCTTTCTAGTAGACTTTTGCAATTTTTTCTCTTTTGAAGGGAATAATTTTTCTACATGGTTTTCTTCCTTTATCAATTTTATGTGAAATTGTATTGTGTTTTGTGTGTTTCATCAAGCATAGTTGTTAGTCCACCTAGTTTCATTGTTACCACCTAAACTTTTCTTAAGGGGGTGTTAGTGTATATTTATTATCTCATGTATTTTCATGCACATGGATAATTTCACATAGATATAAGAATCCATAGGTGACATAATTAGTTGGAGATTTGTATGTGATACTTAAGGTAGTAAACTTTCTAACACTTCTAGTTAACTAGAACTATTTCTACATGGTATTTTCCCTCTCTTGTTTATATATTATACAATATATTCATTATTTTATCATCACAATTAATAAAATAGCTAATAAAATTCCATGTATACTTTGTTTCTATTTTTCAACCTTGTTATTAATTTTGTATGGTGTGTCAATCATTGTCTTTAATGACAGATGATATTCACACATTGTCTAGATTCTTAAAAAACCTAACAATGATATCACCACTTCAAAAGTCTCAACATGGGGACATATTCCATAGTACCTCAAGGGAAGATATCTCGAAGAAGCATGCATAAAATATAAAAGAAATAGAAGATGCAATAAATACAATTTAGAATAAAAATACCTTGACTACAAACAGATCCAGCAAAGCTAATCATAGAGCTTGCAAAATTTCAACTATTTTATTTCATGCCCTACAAGTTTTTTTTTAATAATTTTAACATATTTCCCAACCTATAGTCACCCTTTTTAGTCATATCCTCAAGCCTTATTTGTCTTCTTTTTATCATCCCTTAATTCCTAGTAACCAGATCAAGCTATTTGTGTGCACACATTTTAAGTAACTTAAGTTGCTCCAGTGCCTATTTTGCGTTCCCTACCTCCATCCTGCTAGTGTTCATGTGTCATTTTATTATTGTATCATGTTAGTTATATGTATCACATTTTTTTGTTTCAAGAACTCTTTTAAGGCTACGAGTGTGCAATTTGTTGTTGCATGTCTCTAGTGGTGTTCGGTTGTATACTAGTTATCAGCCATCCCAATACTGATTGGTGTGATCTTATTCATATTGTGCACTGGTTCTAGTTCATCATGTGCTCTTAAAATACTCAAAGCTCAAGGTCATGATGTTGCACCTTTATGACATGTGTTAGTGGCATCATGGTGGAACCCAAAGTTTCCTTTTTTAAGGGGCCTAGTGAAGGATGACTAGGATCTACTTGTCATTTCACACACTCTCTTCATGTTACAAGTTCTAAAAATATTAAAATTTTAATTTTGTGATGATATGAAATGGTAATACCTATCCCAAAATTTAATTATTGCATGTAAGCTATGTATCCTTGTCCAAGGATCGAGTGGTGAAAGCAGGACTATTGAGATGACTTGTAAGTTTTCTTTATACATTATTTTTTCTGGTTTTCTTGTTAATTCTAATGTATTGCTACTTTAATAGAGATCAATGGTCAATTAGAGATAATGGTCCCTATTCAAAACTAATAAACACATATTTGTGATCACTTTCTTTGTGCATTTAAGACTTAATGAGGAAAATCTAGCAATATGTACAAAATTTCCTTAAAATTTTCTAATCATTTACATCTTTTCAAGTTTTCAAGAGCCGTCAAAAGCAACTAGCATGAGTAATCTGCAAAATTCAATCTACCAATAATTGCAAAGGTGCTCGAACTAGGAGTATTTGAGAAAAGAACAAGTCATTCATAATTTATTTCCCTAAGCTACATAAGTATTTTTTAAATTATATTCACTTTTGAGTCATAACATTCTATTCCTATTATAGAGAGTTTAAAAGGGTCGTAGTATATTTTAATTATTGTAATTTTTCTTTTAATATGAAACCATAGCCACCACTAAAGCCTAAAATGAGAAACAATCTTGCAACCATCAAAAATCAAATTATGGTTAGATGAAGACCTTCTAGTCCAAATTCTAATCTCATCAAGGAAGGCTATGCATTCTCAAGGGTGTGGGATATTAAAAAACGAGATTTTTGATAGAGAAGGATAAGTGAGGGATATAGCTATCCTTATGAATGGATGGAATGTATTTGAATATGGATATAGGAGGTATTTTTCTAAGGAATTCATTTCTAACATCTAGAACATGTACTCTAGTAATTTGGTTGTTCTAATTTTTTTTATGAATGTGGATTTGATTAGAGAAATAGAAAGGAGTTGTGATTTAGAGAACATAGTAGTTTTGACTATGAAGGGTCACATGCTAATAAGTTTGGATAAAGAATATATATGTGTGAAGCTTTTAATTTGAACATGGCGGTAAAAAAGACGATTAACTTCAATTTATTGCACAATGAATATAAAAAAGTATAAACACAACTATAGGTTTTGCTAGCTTCCTCGACATAAAATGAGGGGTAGGGATAGAAATATGATAAAGTTCTCTTGGAATGATATGGATCATTTTCATGCAGATATCCTTGAGGACTATTTTATTAAAACATATAATTCACTCTAAAAAATCTTAGGATTTGATGTCAAACCATATATTCATGTGTACTTAATGATGTTGGCTTCTAATATCCAAAATGTAAATTTAAATAGAGAATTTGATTAGGCTACCTACATGTGAAATGGAATTCATAGCAAATTGAAAGAAATAAAGAGTGATGAAAATATTTAAACTTTAGATGGTATTCCTTAATCTACCACGTCTTCATATTTAGTGGAATGAAAATATGGGATAAATCTATATAGTTAAGATGTTATGATGATCAAAATTCTCCACTACTAGTTTAATACGAGACATACATGTTAGATATGCACTACCAAAATTCAAATTATATGTTGTTTGAGGAGTGATTTATGTAGCCTATTTTGAAGCATTTCAGTACTAAATCAAGAAGATTTCTAGAGCTAGTGAATAGATTCTTAAGGCCAAAATATAAGTAGTCTAAGCTTTGAATTCAAGAAAAAAAGAGGAGATTGGTATCTCCATTCTAACTCAATAGTGATAAGGGTATATGGATCTCCTATAAAAACTCATATACTACCAAGAACAATGCACAATAGAATTAATTTCTTGGAGGTCATTTGGAATTTTAATGAAACAAATAAACATCATCTAAGAAACCATAAGAATGGTTCTTTATTCCTTTCTTCTCTTATTTTTTTGATTATGTAGTGATAGAAAAAGAGGGATTTTTTTTATATACCCAATACTATAAATATATCAAATAAAATTTGATGTGCATAAGGATTGTGACCCAGATTTAATTTTATCAAACCAACAAGGATAAATGCTAAGAGATCAAAATTCTAAAACAAATTTCTCATGGTAGAAGATGTAGGAAATTACACTAATGATGATCAAGTGAAAATGAAGAATGAAAAATGGAATACAATTGTGAAGGATGAAGAGGAGAGGAAAAAGGAAGACCCTATCTATCCTAGGTCTCATAATGAATTGTATGATCCCACTATTAGAGTTTGGGTTATGTTAGATAATTTGGAAGCTCATAGCATTAATCCTAAGATATAAAAATGAAGATTAGAGGAAATACAACCTCTAGGGGAAGAAATATACGTTGAAATTCTAGTCATATCCTAACAAATGTAATCAATTGATTAGCCTACAATCTTAATTTCCCCTCCACCAAAGCAGCTAAGGAAGAATAAAAATATTGTGCATCCCTTGGTAATCCCTTCTATGTATTATGTATAGACTCAAGAGAAAGGTGAAAATGTGGTGGATGAGGAAGAGGTCAATAAAATCATACCTTCTCTTTCAAGGGTAGTAGAAGATGAGATCAATGACATCAAGGCACTACCGTGTTGGTGCAGCCACGGTAGGAGGGTCCTCAAATAGAGAACAGTTTGGACTGTGCAGCAAGAGTTACACAACAAAATCAACACAAAATATGGAGGAAAATGCAAATTCAAACATTCTTATTATTATAAATTTCAATTACAAACAGTCGGCAACATCCGGCTTTATAGATTGGGCTTGCAAGCCTAATACAACATGCTCATAATACAATATTCCTATATGCTCCTTAATGCGAGCTGAAATATTACATGATTTGCTACTTTCTCCCTTACTACCTTTCTAATGATCTGTTATAATGATTTATATCACGTCTTGAGATCTAGAATCATCTGTGTCAGCCAAAGATCATTACAATCTTCGATGAAGGAAACGTAACGTGTGCTTGAAATAGGTCAGCCTTAAATTTGAATTTATCCTCAATGGGTGCATAAGATGAAGTGTAGGCCTAAAATAAGGTCAGGGACACTCCATGAAAAAATTTGAGACACACCATAAGGATTTGCAAGTTACGGGAAGGATCCACAAGGGATCAAACTAGTCATTGGGCTCAAAACTGCTTGGTGCTCTGTTATAGAAACTGCCACTTAATCTGGAAGCAATAACTTTCTGGAAAAAGAACCAATCAACCCAAAATATTGGGACAAGGAAAATGAACATTTCCACAATACAAATATAGATCTGTAGGGTCTGGTGAGCAAATATGATGAAATGTTGAATCTGCCAACTCAAATTGAACAAGAAAAAAAATAACATGAAAATATTTTTGGTTGATGTAGGATTTCCAAGAACCAAGGATGCGCTTGCATCAGACATCCGGGGTTGATTGAAAAGTGAGTCCCTCACTTTGTTGGGGCTAAACAAAAACCAATACGGTCTACCTTAGCCTGAGAAATCCAGGAAGAATCCTCCACTGGTCTACCCTTCCATTTCACAAGATATTCTTTGTATTGTCTTCCACGCATTTTCCTCCCATCTCTCGTATCCAAAATTTATTCTATCTCATCTAATTGTTGTTTAGGAAACTTATTCTCCAATTTTGCTTCACTGTCTTCATTGAATTCTGCTTCATGATACTGATGTAGATCTGCAATGTTGTATATAGATGATATATCAATGCAATCTGGTAACTCTACTTCATATGCATTTCCTAAATCAAATTTCTTCAAAATCTTATAGGGTCCAAAATTTCTCATCTTGAGTTTATTATATGTGCCAACTAGAAATCTTTCCTTCCTCAAATACACCATCACTTCATCTCCAACTTCGAACTCCTTATGTATCCTCTTTTCATCTACTTGCTCCTTATGCTTTCGGTTCATATCTTCCAATTGTTAATTTACTTGAGTATGCACCTTCTTCATATGTTCTACAAATTTCTCTACTTCTATACTCCTTTTATCTTATTTACTGATGTCTCGCAATTCTGATTTACCTCTAGGATCAACTCCAGTAACAATCTCAAAAGATGTCTTTCCAGTACTCCTGTTCACTGAATTATTGTAAGAAAACTTTGCTTGTGCAAGGAATAAATCCCAACTTCCAATCTTCTCCCCAACCAAAAATCTCATCAAATTCCACAAACTCTTGTTTACTACCTCTATTTGTCCATCCATCTATGGGTGAAAAGTAGAACTGAACTTTAAACCTTTCTTTAACTTCTTCCAAAGTGTCCTCCAAAAGTAACCAGCAAACTTTGTATCCCTGTCTAAAACAATACGGACTAGGTAATCCATGCAATCTAACCACTTCCTTGAAAAACAAGTCTACTACATGTACTACATTTGTTGTCTTCTTACAAGGTATGAAATGTGTCATTTTATAAAATTTATCCACTACCACAAATATAGAATCATTACCTCTCTGGGTCTTCGGAAAACCAAGTATGAAATCCATGTTGATATCCTCCCAAGGTCTCTCTAGAATTGTCAAAGGTTGATACATTCCAACTTTTTTACTACTCCCTTTTGCAACTTGACAAACTCTACACCTTTGCACAAATTTCCTAACATCCTTATGAATCTATGGCCAAAAGTAATTCTCACTTACCAATGCTACTGTCTTATCAATTCCAAAGTGTCTTTCGAATCCTCCACTATGTTTTTCTTTCACCAAGCTATCCCTCATTGAAATATGGGTATACACAACTGATTCCCTCTTAACAACATACCTTCCTGAATGAAATAGTCCAACCACTAACTTCTATCCTCCAATACTAGTTCTTTACAAGCTCTCCAAGGTTCTGCAAAATCCAGGTCTCCCTCATACAAGTTCTTCAATTCATCAAAGCCTAATACCTCCACTCTCATCTCTGCCAGTAAATTCCTTCTCCTACTCAAAGCATTGGAAAATCTATTTGACTTTCCACTCCTATGTTTCAAAACAAAAGTATAACTCTGCAATAATTTCACCCACCTCATGTGTATTTGATTCAACTTACCTTGACTATTCAAATATTGTAATGCCTGATGATTCGTATACAACACAAATTCCTTAGGCAACAAGTAATGTCTCCACTTCTTCAAGGCTTGAACAATGGCATAAAACTATTGGTCATACACTGAATACCTTCTCCTAGCATCATTCAATTTCTCACTAAAATGAGCTACTGGTCTTCCTTCTTAACTTAATATTGCTCCAATTGCATCACAATCTACTTGAAATACCTTACTAAAGTATGGTAAATCCAACACAGGTTGCTCAGTCACCTTCTGTTTCAACAACTCAAAACTTCGGTCTGCTCCAGATGTCCACCTAAAATATTTCTTATCTCCTTTCATTGTTTATGTCATAAGACTACAAATAGAACTGAAATTCCTAATGAACTTCTAGTAGAAACTAGCCAATCCATGAAATGATCTCACCTTTCCAATGTTTTCTGGTGTAGGCCATTCAACAATTTCTCTTACCTTCTCAGGATCCATCTTCAGTCCATCTACATATATCACAAATCCCAGATATACCAATTTTTCCTTCATGAAACTACACTTCTTAATGTTTATCAACAACTGCTCTTCTCTCAACTTTTACAAAACTTGTCTTATATGCAACAAATTTTCTTCTCTAGTCTTACCGAAAATCAAGATGTCATCCAAATAAACAATCATAAACCTACCCAAGAATTTATTCAATACCTCATTCATTAGCCTCATGAAATTACTCGATGCATTTGTTAGTCCAAAAGGCATCACCAACCACACATACAATCCTTCATTTTTCTTGATTGTTGTCTTCCACTCATCCCCTTCTCTGATTCTGATATGATGATATCCACTCTTCAAATCTATCTTTGTAAAGTATTTAGCTCCACTCAAACAATCCATAATGTCATCCATCTAGGGTAAAGGAAACCTATACTTCAATGTGATCCTGTTTATGGCTCTAGAGTCTATACACAACCTCCATTCTCCATCCTTCTTAGGTGCTAGCACAACAAGAACTACACAAGGACTTAAGCTTTCTCCAATCAAACTCTTCCTCAACAACTCTTGCACTTGTCTATTCAACTCTTCATTCTCTGCCAGTGTCATCTAGTGTGCTACTTTATTAGGAAAACTAGCTCCACAAATCAAATCCATGCAATGACTAATACTCCTCATAGGTGGTAATCCATTAGGTAAATTATCTGAAAGGGTCTCTTCATATTCCGCCAACAACTCCTTTATCTCCTTTGGTTGTTCTTCTACATGCTTCAAGTCTTCAGACTTATTAGGAACCAAGGAATAGCACATGTTCTCATGTCTCAGTCCATCCAAAAATCTCCTTCCATCAACCAAACAAATTCTAGCACTCATACAAACCTCAAATTTAGGAACATCCTCCAATGGAAACAAAGTTTACTTCATCCCATTAGTAACAATGGTATATGTGTTCTTCTTTCCATCATGAATAGATTTTCTATCATACTGCCAAGGTCTTCATAACAAAACATTGCATACATCCATAGGCATGATATTGCACAAAACTTCATCATGATAATTTCCTATCTTCAATTTCACCAAACATTGTTCACTTACTAGTACCTTATGCTCATCTTGAATCCATGCTATCTAATAGGGTTGTGGGTGTTTCAATCTTTACAGCTTCAATTTGGTCACCATTTCTTTAGAAACCAGGTTATAAGAGCTCCCGCTGTCAACAATTACTCTACAACATTTACCAGCTACCTTGCATATGGTCCTGAACAAATTCTTTCTCTGCAATGGTTCTTGTTCCATCTCACTTTGACACAATACTCTTTTGTTCACCAACTCTTCTCCCTCTTTTCATTTATTAGATGGTCTGACATGATCCCCCTCAGCAAAGGTTGTTCTTCTACTATTATCTTTCTTTCTACTTGTCTCTCCCTAATTACATTCTAATTCTCTATGTCCTTCTCCACCACATTTAAAACAATTTCCCTTGAATACTGTTTTCTCTTGTCCTTTATCATCTTTTCTATAACCCTCATTCTAATAACCACCATATCCTCCTCTCCGGTGAGAGTTTCCATCATCTCTACGGTATGAAGTATCATTCTTACTGACTTCCTTATCTTTATTCTGATATGCAAAAGTTCCTCTTCCTCCTCCAACAAAAGTTCTTCCTCTCTGAAATCTTCTGCCTCTTCCTCTCTATCTTTTCTCATGTCTTTTGTCCAGCTTCTCTTCTGCTTTTAGGGCACATTGATATGCCTCCTCCACACTCTGTAACTTGATCAAACTAATCTCATCCTATATAGATGGCTTCAAGCCATTCACATATCTGGATACTTGCTCAACCTCATCCTCCGAATGTCTGTATCTTATATTCAACTTGTAGAATTCCTCAGTATACTCTATCACACTTAACTCCTTCTGCTTTAAATTCTATAACCTCTGGAACAAACTGATGTGGTAATTTGTAGGCATAAACTTTGTCTTTAACTTATTCACCATCTGATCCCATGATTTTATCTTCTCCTTTCCTCTTCTTTTCCTATTTGTATGTAAATGTTCCCACCAAAGGGCTGCATGACCTTTCAACTTTGTACAAGAAAATTTCACCTTCTTGTCTTCGGCGGTACCCTCTAAATCAAAATAATTCCCCATCTCTATTATCTAATCAAGCAGTTCATTTGAATCCAACTTACCACTATAATCTGATGGATTGAAATGTGGTTTAGTATTTACTCTGGTTAGGGCTCTTATGAACCTCTCTTCTCCCTGATCAAGGCCAAGTTGATCTTCTCTTTCCCTTTCTTCATGTTCTTCTACCTCTTCATCACTCACATCATCAACTAGTTGACCTCTCCTCTGGGATGTTTCGACTGCTTCTAATCTAGTAGTAATTCCTCTCAACATCTCCATTATAGTTGGGTATGCATTTCCATGCACTTCATTTCCTCTACCATTTCTTCTTCCCGCCATCTTTACACAAGTCCTCTGTAGCTATAGGTCAGATCCTCAATCCCCCACCCCACAAAAAATCTTCAATAGGACTCTGCAAACTCTAACGATCTCTCATAAAATGAATCTTGCTATGATACCCATCTGGTGCAGCCAAGATACGAGGGTCCTCAAATAGAGAATAGACTAGACCGTGAAAAAAGAGTTACACAACAAAAGAAACATAGAATATGGAGGAAAATACAAATTCAAACATTCTTATTATGAAAAATTTCAATTACAAATAGCCAACAACATCTGGGTTTACAGATTGGGTTCGCAGGCCTGATACAACATGCTCAAAATACAATATTCCTATATGCTCCTTAATGTGAGCTGAAATCTTACATGATTTTCTAATTTATCCCTTACTACTTTTCTAATGATTGGTTACAATGATTTATATCACATCTTGAGATCTAGAATCACCTGCGTCGGCCAAAGATCATTACAATCTCCAATGAAGGAAATGTAATGTGTGCATGGAATAGGTCGGCCTTAAATTTGAATTTCTCCTTGATGGGTGCATTTGATGAAGTGTGGACCTAAATTAAGGTCAGGAACACTCCATGAAACAATTTGAGACACACTATAAGGATCTGCAAGTTACGAGAAGGATCCACAAGGGATCAATTAGTTCACCTCTCCTTTGGGACATTTCGACTGCTTCTAATCTAGTAGTAATTCCTCTCAACATCTCCATTATAGTTGGGTATGCATTTCCATGTGCACTTCATTTCCTCTACCATTTCTTCTTCCCGCCATATTTACACAAGTCCTCTGTAGCTGTAGGTCAGATCCTCAGTCCCCCACCCCACAAAAAATATTCAATAGGACTCTGCAAACTCTAACGATCTCTCATAAAACGAATCTTGCTATGATACCCATCTAGTGCAGCCACGATAGGAGGGTCCTCAAATAGAGAATAGACTAGACCATGAAAAAAGAGTTACACAACAAAAGAAACATAGAATATGGAGGAAAATACAAATTCAAACATTCTTATTATCAAAAATTTCAATTACAAACAGCCAACAACATCTGGGTTTATAGATTGGGTTCGCAGGCCTAATACAACATGCTCAAAATACAATATTCCTATATGCTCCTTAATGTGAGCTGAAATCTTACATTATTTTCTAATTTATCGCTTACTACTTTTCTAATGATTGGTTACAATGATTTATATCACATCTTGAGATCTAGAATCACCTGCGTCGGACAAAGATCATTACAATCTTCGATGAAGGAAATGTAATGTGTGCATGGAATAGGTTGGCCTTAAATTTGAATTTCTCCTTGATGGGTGCATAGGATGAAGTGTGGACCTAAATTAAGGTCAGGAACACTCCATGAAACAATTCAAGATACACTATAAGGATCTGCAAGTTACAAGAAGGATCCACAAGGGATCAAACTAGCCATTGGACTCGAAACTACTCGGTGCTCTATTCTAGAAACTGCCACTTAATCTGGAAGTAATAACTTTCCGAAAAAAGATCCTGTAATGCCCTGCCACATGATCCTAGAGGAAGTTGCAATTAACTACTCAAATGCAATAATTTTTCTTTTTTAAATATAAATAATATGCAAGATCACTATCCATTGCCAACAACCTCTAACATTACAAGACTGAGATTACTTATGAAAAACATAACATTTAAATACTTAACAAAATAAATACTCATACATGATAAAATTTACATCCAAGGCAAAGAAATACCACATGATTCCAATAATAAACTTTACAATATGATTACAACACTCATTCCCCAAATGAGGTAAGTCCAATATACAAGGTTACAAATTACATCATCCACCTCATACAAAGAGGGGTAATAAATTACAATAATAACTAGAAAGAACAAAGCATGAAGCACTAATGATTCCATAATCTCTCCAACTAGAAACCTCGTCCACATGAACAAGAAGATGACCCAACAAAATTAAGGTGCATGTTCCACCCAACCATGTGATACCCAAAGGCTCACCCCCCATGCTAGGAGATAGTAATAAGGAATTCCTATACAAGACCATCCACTCCTAGACAAAGGCTAACTCACACTGACACAACCAAACACATGAACCAAACATCCATAAGGATAACACAAGTACAACTCCAACATCACTGACATAGGTCACATTGCTTCTAGAAATAAAATTGTTGTCGTAGAAAGAGTGTCATCACACAGCTCGTCATGGGATCTCCTCTAGGAATCTTCCTAGGCTCCAAACCCCACCATGGGTTATCCTGGTGGCCTCTACCGAATCCTGACACCCATACTCACTCATGTGGAATAAAATACCTCTCGTAAGGACAAGATAGATGATCTTGCCATTCCAAGCCTTCACATCTCATCCCAAGTCTATACAAGCCCTTGTGTCCATGAGCGAGGCTCAATTATCTTAATTAATGTGAAATACTACCTAACTTCTAAGTACATTTATTTAGTTATCACTTGATTACACCACTTCTAAAGGTTTCCCAGTTTACCTCATTGGGCTTTGGCCCCTAACAAAAGCCACTCTCCTACTTGACAGCATACCAACACAAAATCAATCACCAAGGGAATCCCAAGTGCATATCAATAAGATAAAACCACTCTAACTCTAGGAGGAACATATGAAGAATTATCACTCCAAACACAAGAGGCAACAAAAATAAAAACTCTCTCCAAACATTGGAGGCAACAAAGGTCAAAACCCTCTCCAAACACTGGAGGCAACAAAAGACATACTCCACTCCTTCCAAAGGAGGCACAAACCACATAAACCACTCCTAATACAAAGGAGGCACAAACCATCCCCGTTCGTGAAAACTAGGTAAAACCACATGATACAACCAAACGCCCTACCCAAGGCAATACAATGGTTGACTACATAATGACAACCCATACAAATAAATGAAACCCCATCTGGAAGACTTACATAAACAAATCACTCCAAATAGAACAAACAACTCAATCAAAGAGTTCCCTAGCCTCTGGAAGCAAAACTCAGTACTATCAAAGTACACTCATAAATTTACAATCATAACAATATTTCCCATACATTACCAACAAGAATTCACTTAAATCAACAATCATATAAATACACGTTCTTTAGATAACTAAAGATGTATTTCTACATAAAGCCCTTTTCTCATAAAATAGGTACCAAAGTACATAAATACATCATACACTTAATCTTTTAACTATACATATACATTCTAGACATTATAATTTTTCATGAATCTTATCTATTCCTTACAGTATAGAAAGCAACCATCATTCCCTATTCACCATTTAAGGAAATAGAATATAAGAACTTTTAAATAACATTCTACCCATTATAATAACATCGTAATAAAATAACCCTTTTCTTTACTCCTTTAATATCATCAATATTGCTTCTAATTGTAATCCATATAACTTTAAAATGTACATAATCCTGACATTTAACATATCCTTTACAAGAACTTCAAGATTCCATCAAATCAAACAAGTCGTTGTAAACACATTAACCATATTCGTTTCAATTACAACCCTAACATTTAACCAATATTTAATCATTGCACTAACCTTAATTCCCAAAGTACAATAGCACTAATTCTAAAATCGAAACTTGCATACACCTTCCAACTCAAACACAATTATACTAATTAATTTTCACGTGTTCCATAATACTAAAATATTATTCTTTATTCAAACTTGATAAAAATTAATATTATTTAAGGAATTCCAATTCCCAATAATTAAATTTAATATAAAAGCTTTAACTTTAAACATCACTTAGGAGGCATCTCAGGTAACTAAATAAAATAATGTTAGGATTTTCTAAATCCATGCGAAGCGATGGCATAGTGCAAGTAATCAGTTAAATAATTAATATTATTTGCATAAACTCAAAAGTCAATCAAGTTTCATGGCCAACACAAGGAATATTAAAACTAATAAGTTTA
Organism: Sequoia sempervirens; assembly: GCA_007258455.2. NCBI lineage: Eukaryota > Viridiplantae > Streptophyta > Pinopsida > Cupressales > Cupressaceae > Sequoia > Sequoia sempervirens. Next base: position 87,399,633 of record VDFB02000017.1, on the reverse strand, counting down.
TTTCATTTTCTCAATTATACAAAATGATCAAAAAAATCTTTTAAATAAATCATTTTGTTACCAAATCCATTTTCATCCATTATAATAAAATATTCCTTTAAAAATAATTATATTCAAATATAACTATATATTAAATATATATATAAATATATACTTAATGTATATACAAATATATATATATATATAAATATATAATTATTATTTAAACATATATTTAAAATCAACCTATTAAAATTCCAAATCCAATGATTTAATTAAATCCCAGTTATTAAAATATATAATAAAATCACAATTTAAACACATTAATATATATATATATATATTTATATAACATATATTATATATATATATTATAAATAATATATAAATAACATATATTATATAATATATAAAATATATAATAATAAAAAAATAAAAAAACTAAAGTAAAGTCAAACCCCCAATTTCAAAGGGAGGGGACGCAGCCAAGGCTGCGCCCAGCCTCCTTGTGTGGAGGTCACGCTGCTTGCGGCAGTGCTTCCCCCACAGTGTGTGGGGGGCGCTGCCACAATAACGTCCTCCACAGGGGATGGCACATCGAGCCATGGCTGTCGGCCCCCCTCCCCATACATAATTTATTTTTTTTTTTTATTTATTATTATTTTTTTCAATGAAAAAAAAATAAACAACAAAAAAATACAAAACGCCCCTGTTTTCTAGGTGAAAACTCAGAAATATTTACATAGCATATTTTCCCAAATAAAAGGAAAATAGATACATATATATATATATAATATATGAATATATATATATATTATATCCATTCCCATATTTCAAATAAATCGGGCCAATTTTTCTAACGAAAACTTTAATAGAAGAAATTTTTTTTGAGCACAATTTCAAGAACTCAAATTCTAGAAATTTCAAATTTAAACAGAGGGGTTTCAAGATTTTATTTAAATCTCTATTATCTAAATTTTTTCTATTGTTTTCTTTGTCCATGATCTCCACAGAGGTTTTCAGTTTTGTTTTTTAAACTTGCATTCAAATTGAAACCAAAATCTCAAAACTTCAAAACAATAAAACCTGTGATCATGAACTTGAAGAAAAATTTGATGTTGAGCTCCTCTGCAAATTCCACTCTTCCACCATTTCTTCCCAAGATCTCCACCTTTCATCCAAGATTGAATCCACAAAACCCAAAACCCTCTTTTCTTTTTGCAACCAAATCTCTCCATCCACACACACACAAAAATTGAAAATAAAACCCAAATAAAATATATTATCTCCCCCAAACTCAAATTCAAATTCAAAATGAAATTCCATCGCTTCTCCAAATCCTCCCCAAATAGAGTCAACTATTCTAAAATATCTTTTCCACGCAAAGTTATTACATTTTGAAGATATTTTAGTTTTAAATAACTTAGAACAAATTTCCAATTTCCAAATAGAATTTAATACATTTTAAAATTTTCTTTTCAAACAAAAGAATTTAAACTTTAAAAAATTCTTTCCAAAAATAAACTAACACTTTTAATTCAAACAAAAGAATAACTTAATCAATTCAACACAATTAATTTAATTAATCAATACAATAAATCTAATCCGAGATTAAATTATTTTATTAATTAAATTAAATTATTTAATAAATTAAATAACATTTTTAACAATATACCCAGATTTATTTAAACAACTTAACTACAAAAGCCATTTATTTACTTTTATATCTTGAATTTAAATAAAAACCAAGGTGAAAGGGACAACATATAACAACTACACCTGACTACGACCTGACGACACACCTTGACCAGGGGGATGACTTGGCACAGAAACTCTAGCTACTATCTCCTAATCGATTATCGTTGGTCAATGGATACGCTCAGACCTTTGAAACCAGGTGGAGTCGATGTCCTGTACCTGCAGTCCTGCAAACAAAACGAGTGTCGAACATGCATATAACATAGTAGACACACTGTGAAGGGGAAATCACGGAATCACAGGCGCTCGCATGCGAGTGATGTAATCCCGTCCCCTTCACCAATACAATATTACTAATTGGCGAATCTAACATCAATAATATAATCAAAAGAATAAAGCATCGCTAATTTCAAATATCTGCTAACCTAATCCAAAGCATGCCTTAATGATAACATCAGAGTAAAATACCATCACATCAAAATATCACATACGCATCGCTTAACAGTTGTGATTGAATAAAACCAAGTACCACAGTCACAGCATAACAAAAACACATAACAAAGAAAACGCCTCCGATCAAAAGATCCAAAATGGAGGGGTGTTACAGATCCAATCGACTTGAAATCTTGGAATAAGGAAAATGAAAATTTCCATGATGCAAATATAGATCCGTAGGGTCCGGTGAGAAAATTTGACGAAATGTTGAATCTTCCAACTCGAACTGAACAAGAAAAAAAAAACATGAAAATATTTTTGGTTGATGAAGGAGTGCCAAGAACTAAGGATGCTCCTACATCACTTGTACATAGTTCATCATAGAGGATTAGTTTGTAAATTTCAATAAATTTAAGGACAATATGTTGAATATTAAAAGAGATGAATTTGAAATTAAATTGAACAAGGCTAAAGGGAAGGTTGATCCTTAAGAAATAGAGGATATTGCAAAGAAAGTGCTATACGAAGTTAACTTCCTTGAAGTTAATAACATTACTCCTAAGGAGGCTGGAAGAAAAGTGTTAGAGTGGATCAATCTTGCTACTAGATTGGGATATATCCTTGGCTATTTCCCTTGCCACCATAAGGAGGAAAGATACTAAAGAAGAACCATTTTCCATTGAGGAGCAAATAAAGAAAGCATATTTTGGTTCAAGGTTTAGTACTAAAGATAAAACACTTGGTATATTATAAATTTCCCCTAAAACCATAAGCCACAAGTGGTAAATAATATTAGAGATCCAATTAGAAACATTATTTTTAGGAGTCTTGTTGATATGACAACTCCTCAACCAACATCCTTGTTGGTTAGCACAATGAATTGTTGAGCGTGGAAACAATTAAAAAGCTTCATGAAAACTTTGATAAGTTGTAGAAGGAACACATTAGATGGAAGAATAAAATAAGGTCTTTTCATTACTTCCACCATCATAAAGTACTATCACACTTGCAACCTCTCCTCAACAAAACTTATTAGAAAAATTGATGTAAGGGGGAAATATTGTCCTTAGAAATAAGCAGCTAAAGAAACAAACTAAGAGAAGCACTAGAAAAGGGAAATAAAATGGTTGTTGACATGGTTGATGGCTTAATTTTCCATAGGATTCCATGCAATTTCCACAAGATGAATGAATATTGGGGAGGATATAATGGTCTAAGGAAATCATACATCCAATACTTATATAATCAATAGAATTTGAAGGACGTCTTTAGTATGTGGATACCCAAATCTTTAGCCATAAGTGAGATATATAAATAGGATAGATATAATCCAAATATCCTACAATAATCGGTAGATGCTCATGAGGTCGTTATCTTATTGTGGGATCTTTCAAAATTCTAATCTAGGATGGAGCTTCAATTGAAAAACACGTTTAATTATTTTTAGCTTTAGAAGAGGGAATAATACCTAAAATTATGGACAAAAATGGAGTTGTTAAGCCCTTTGATTAGTGGAGGGAAAAAATTGCACTATTATAACATTACTACGTTCAGTCATATGTGCTCATTGGGATCCTGATTCAACATTACTAAATAATTATTTGGATGAATTAATAAATTTGGAGTAATAATTGGAGAGCTTCAATAAAGATTCCAAAATTGTTAAGGGTGACAAGTATATTGCTCACACAAGTAAAAAAATTATACTTCTAGTTTCCTTTAGAGGAAACTTATTTTTCTTGGTTGGAGAAATTCATTAAATAAGATTCTACATCAGGTTTCAATCACTCATCTAGTTTCCTCCACCTCAACTTACAATTCATGGTGGCTCCTATTTTTTCTTCTTTAGTGGTTTCATCTTCAACATTCTTCCTTCATACCTTAGAAAATAGTATAGTTTGAAGACAAAAAGGAGAATTTTTTGTAAGGAGTTTTAGTTGTACCCATTATGTTCTCAAAGAAATGTAGGTGTCAAGTGTAACATGTGTCACCCATGTCTAGGCTCATGAGCCTGCTTGCTCAACTAATTTATTTAAGGAGATATGAGCCTCATTGTAGAGAGTGTTAGGAAATGTAATATTGGGTGGAAATTAGTCTATAATTTTCAAGTTTCTTAGGTTATATAAATAGAAGGTCTATAAGTGAAATTTCTCTATAGCACCAAATTTCATTTCAAATTTCAAATATATGAGTATATTCTTCAAGCATAATTGTCTCCAAATTGTAATGTAGCAATTTATTTTGAATAAAATAGTAAAGGCTTATTGATTTATTGTATGTGTCTTTATGTATTGAGTATTTTGTTAATTGTATTTTGTTCAACTAACATGGAGTAACTAATTTCTCATGATATTGAGAATTTTTGTGTTTCATTAGGATTATTGAGTAAAATAATGTTCCAAGCCCTTTCTAGGATGATTTTTTTGTAAAGGAATGATATTAATTATCCATTGGAATATGTTATATTATTAATATTAATTTACATTATCATAGGAATCTATAGCTCTAGATAGGCACTGGTCTATAATCTAGGCTAATTTCCTTAGAAACTCATGAAAATTTTCAAATGAAAAATATGAAGTTATGTGTAATTTATTCCTACTTATTGTATGTTCACATTATTGGATTCAAAAGGAACACAAGGAACCTAGCATGTTTATTACTCTTCATAAATTTGTGTTTTGATGTACGGTAATTCTTTTTAATCAATATATAATTAAGCTTATTCGCCATCTTTTGATATTGTTATAAGGGAAACCCACCTACGTTAGTAGAGCCTAAAGGGTAGAGGGAATTAAATTCTTATTTGTTGGCTATTTTTTTAAATTTCCTAACCATTTGCTATGGCCTTTATTTAGAGAAATTCAAAGAATAATTTGGATAAACCAATAGATTGACAGCATTGTTAGGAAAATAAAAATCTTACAATTTTTTAAAATTTCAACAATTGTCTTTGGGTATATGTTATAAATATTTTATATATCTATCATTCCTTTCAAAATTTGTGGGTGTTTGTTCCTTTTGTTGGGTATTTATCAATAATATTTATTCTCCTAGTCCTTTTCCCTAAGGGGTTGCGACTCTAATACTTAAAATCTAATGAAAATTTGTAGTCCATAACAATTTCAACATGGATGGCAGAAGATCATTATAACATAATGATCCACATAGAAAATTAGTGAGATACCTACAAAAGGAAAATAAAACTTTGTTGGGAAAAGGATTAAAGCAAGCTTTCTACTCCTATTAAAAATATTTCTAGGAAAAATTTGGATGGAGATGATAAAAACATACCCTCAAGAGGTGGTGTAGAGAGGCCTATTGTTAATGCAAAATTGTTGAGAGATGAAAATAATTGGATAGGTCCTAGATATCAATAAATGTTTAATAAACTTGGAAAAGAAAGGGAAAGGATTCAGTTAGAGGCTAACCTTAAGGAAACACTATTTTCTCAAGTAATCCCTCAAAAATAACCTCCTAGAGGTAATGTGCTTGCAAGCAATGTCTTTGAACCTATGAATTTATATAAGGGTCTTTACTATTCCAAGGATGCCTCAACATTTGGAGCTCAATTCTAGAGAAAGTGTGTTCATATTAACTCTTTGAAAATATTTAGATCTAAGAAAAAGGTTGATAGTGAAGATGAATTGTTAAAAGAGGTTAATTATTTTAAGGCAGAGTTGGAAAGTTTTGATGTAGAAAAAATTAGAGATGACCTAAAGAAAATGATTGATGCTCTTAGAAATATAGGTTATTCTAACAATTTTACAAGTCTAGGTAGTTCTCATTAGATTATTCCAATTTTAATTATTAGACATTCAACACCTAAAATGTTAGTAAACCAAAATCCACTACTAAATATAAATTCAAACCCTCTAGTTAATGTCAATAATCCATCATTAAACAATGATGTTGGAAGATCAGGATAGCAGTAGGGGCTAAACCTAAATGCAAAGGGGACATGTTGGTGGACAAAAAAAAATCTAACTAGAGGTTGAAATATTGGTGTTCTTGCCAATCTACCTCTATAGCTTAAGAGGTACATATAGTAAAAGTTTACTCATATCCCAGGATATCCTAACCCCATTTAAAATAAAGAAGAAATTTATTTAATGAATTTTTGAGGAAATGATGCACTATGATATGAGGATCATTTAAAATATTTTGTGAATTTAATTGATGAATTTTAAACTAAAGAAGAAGATATTCTTATGAAACTATTTATGTTGCCTTTAAATGATGATGCTATAAACTATTATAGAGGATTTCTAGAGGCAAGTATAAGAACATGGGATGAATTTGATATTTTTTTTAGGGAAAATATGAAGATAATACTGATAGAAAAAATTTCATTAATTTGTTTTATAATATTAACAAAGGATCAAATTCAATCAATCTCTAATTTGAATGCTAGATTTACAAAATTATTGAATAGGATTCCTCCATATTTGAGGCCTAATGAGTGTATGTGCTCAGTCTTCTATTGTAATGCCTATGATCCCAAGATGAAATTTCCATTAAGATATGAGGAACCTAAAAAATCTAAGAGATGTGTTACAAATAGCTATCCACATTAAGAATAACTAGAGAAAATTAGGTAAGTTTCATAACATAAGTGTTGTGAAAATTTTAACTAGGTATAAAGAAAATTGGTAAAAAAAGTTCCATTAGATGACAAGTTGGATAAATTATGAATGTAGGTTAAAATGTTTAAATTATAATGTAGTTAAAATGAGAAAGTCCTACCTCATGCTAGGCCACATTATAATAGGCATGAAATATTGTCAAAGTTATTTGATCAAAGTTATAACATGACATGGCATAATGGAAAGCCATTTTATAATAACAAAAAATGATCTACTATTAAATTTCCTCCAAAAATTGTGAAGAAACCTAGAGTTATAAAATAGTGTAGAAGACACACCTTGGTATCTAGCTTGTTAGTTGCCTCATTCTCTATCATAGTGTTAAATACTTTCCCAATCATTTAAATCTTATCAAACCCCTTATGATGATTGTGATGATCCTTGTCATGATGTTGAGCAGATTGATGATGATTACAAAAATGTTAATTTGATGTGAACAAAGTTTTTCTCAATCACTAATTATTATTCTTCTTGAGATGAATGTGGGTTTGAATTCAATATTAACAATAGAATATATTTTAAGGATACTTATCAACATCACATTTTCTCAAATGATGATGAAGATGATTTCCATGTTCATAATGTTGAGTCAGTTGGTTATGATTTCAAACTAAGATAGCCCTCTAATGAGGATATTAAAGCATTAATAGTTGTTATAGTTTCCTAGGTCAAGATAAAATATAATTTGATAAATAAATCAAATAATTATAGTCAAGGCAATGTAGGATGTATCTTTATCAAAGAGAATAAAAATGAGGAGATTTTTTTTCCAAGGAAGAAAAACATTGAAACTAAAGGAAAAATAATTGACATGCTTCGTGATTAGATTATGTAATCTCTCATAAAAGCTAAATATTAGAGTATGAAAGCTAAACAAGATAAAGTAAATGAAAACCTACCCAAAAGGATAATATTTTTAAAGAGAATGAAAAGGTAAATGTTCTTGTCCCAACTAGTGCTCCATTTTGTAATATATCCAAGTATGTTCCAATGGATATGACACATTTTTGGGGTCAATTTTTCAATTCCTCTATTGGAAATGATGAGGATTATTTAACACAAAGATAAGGATGTAGCCCTTATTAAATATTCTTCTTCAAGTTCTTATATTATTGCGGATGTTGTTATTGAACTATAGTATCATAAGTTGTCGCCCTTGACAACTTCACACTATGTTTTTTTCCCCTTTAAGTTATTGAGCCTAATTGGGTACGCATTTTCCTAAATGTTAAATTATATGGCCCAATTTAAAAAAAATCAATAATTTGCAAGCATAAAATAAATTCTCTTATTTATTTATTTTCCCTTGACTCTTTAAACTTCTAAAAATAGGGCTAGGACATTGGTGCCTAAGACGCCTATGTCCACCTATTTTGGGTCCAAATTCAAATATGTCGGTATTGTCACTTTATTATTTGAAATCCAAATGTCTAAAGTCGTCGTGATTAAGTTTTTGGGAAATTTGAATAATAATATATAAATTCTTAGTTATTGCATCATTTGAACATTAAGTAAAAATAAGTGAGCATCAAGAGCAAGAATTATTGTCAAGTGTATTATTCAACAAGTCAAGAGTAGCATTTCAGAGCTCTATTACAACAATATAAGACTCAAGCATTATGTCAAAGTGTATGATAGTTCATGTTGTCATTTTATCATTGTTTTGTAAAAGATAACCCATTTTGTAGGTCTCCAAAGCATTCAAGTGAATTAAGTAAGCAAGATCCTAGACCTTGAGGTGATGTGCATGACTTTAGTCCTTCGAGGAATCCATTGAGGGGTGGTGAGTTATATCACTTTGTCATTTCATCATTCCTTCCTTTCCATTATCATTTTACCACTGGCATTGCCATTGTGGAAGTGGAAACACTTACATTGGGATTGACTAAGGAAAGCTCATATATGTCCCAACATTTTCCCTCTCTTTTAATGTGCAGGTTTTAGGTTTGAAGAGGATTAAAGGAAGAGTGAAGAAAAGTTATCCATTGTTGCATTTGAAGCCCTAAATCTTGTTAATTCATAGAAACTCACCTAAAGAGTTATCCAATAGTGATCTAACAAATCTGTAGATGATTAAAAAAAGTGCAGATTTGACATTAGAGGACTACAAAAATTGATCTAAAAAAGATTTATTAGGATAGTGATGCCCCTGGAGAAAAAATCCTTAGAAATCCAACTAAAATTTATACCATAGGTGCACAATATCCTGCTCAATCAAAATCTAGTGTCAGAATTTTTGTAATAGTTTGTCTATTGTCGAAATCTTGTATTTTAACTCTAGGGCTCATAGTTTAATTAGGTTAATTAAGGAAATTCATTTCAAATAAATTTGCAAGGCTCTAAAAGATGTAGATCCAATTCTGATTAACTCACTTTTTATAATTAAAATTCAATATAATTTCCTTGATTTTAATTCTAATGTTCTTTTGAAAAAGGCTTCATCCTAATGTTTTATGTATTAGACCTAGGATCCCTTTTTCATCGAAACATTTTGATGAATCTAATATTTTTACATCATAAAACTTCTAAAATCATTAATAATTCATCCTAGATCTAGGTTTTTCTTTTAATTTCTTTGTATTTGTGAGACCCACCAATTGATACTAGATATTATGCTACTTTATTCTTTTTAGATTGACATAGTTTGATTCTCGTATGGATTATTAAACATTATGCTATGATATACAATAATGCTATATATTTTTATTTGTATTATAATGATTTAGACATTAGACTTTATATTTGATTTCACATTATGATGATTTGAACTTTAGATCTTGTATCTGATGTTATTGATGATTATGGATGAATGAGTAGAATTGATGAAATAAAAATTGTGATATGAATATTAATTGCAACATGGGATGAGAGTAAATTATTGAGTTTAAATGATATTAATGAAATTATGAATTTTGAATTATTGTTACTGTATGAAAAATTAAGTAAATGTTATTAGGAGAATTCAATGATGATGAAGTGGTTTTCTAATGTGACTTAATTGTGATGGAAATTGTATGATTCGAATATATATGTTTCATTTGCTTTGACTATATGATTTTATTGGGCATATTAATGTGTGAAATTGAGTGTGCAGGTACAAATTCCATAGCCAATGGAATTGGAGGTCTTCAAGGAACCCAATGTGATAAACCCTGTGAATGTTGACTATAGTCCATAGGGACTATAATCTTATTGTGATGTAAATTTTGTAAAGTGGTTTGAGATTGAATGTTATCTTTATTATAAAGTTTTATTTTATATTTTTAAGTTGCATTTTGTCTATAAAGTTAGATTTGAGGGTATTTTGGGACTTTTATTTTTTATTTGAGCTAAAATGGTTGGAAAAAGGTTATTTTATGTTTTTTCTATTTTTTTTAAACCCCTGGGGTGTTAACCCAAGGGTTACACACTTAATTCAAGTTATATTTTGAACTAAAATCAAGATATGGTCTCTCAAAAAGACCTAGCTTTAAGGGTGACGAATTTGGATTTGGAATGGGTTGTAAATGGATAAATTTCAATCAAATTCTCATTTATCTTATATTCTTAAAAGAAAGAGTTGTTTTGGAAACAAATTTTGAGGACTTCTATTTAACTCTTTCTTTTTGGATTGTTGGGGGGTTGGATTTTCTTTTGGATTTTGTAACTTCTGATTCTGGTTTTTAGAAGAATTTTTCTTTGGGTGAATAGTTTGGAGGAAAAATCTTGGAGCTCCTCCACAGTTTTCTTCCTTGGAAAGCATAAGAGGTTGGTTATGATTTCCTTTTGTTTTCTTTGGTTAAATGTGTTAAAATTTGAAGAGATTGTGAACACTCATCTAAGTAATTGTTGTAGTGTTATGTGTTGTTCATTTTTTAATTGTATTGGGTTGTGTGGGGATGGTTCTTGTAGTTTTTTTTTTTAAGATCTCCCTAAGTGTGGGGTTGAGAGAGGATGAATCTCCAATGGGGAAACCTCCAACCTTTTAGAAGGTGGAGATTTGGGGCATGAGTACCCACATTTTTGGAGTATGGAGAATTGGGTAAGAGTACCCACATTACTAGAGTATGGAGTATTTGGGTATGAGTACCCAAGTTATTTTGTGGAGTAGGATGGATGGATATAAGGAGAGAAGTTGTGATACATTATAAATCTTTATATATATGCGCATTTCCTCATTTGGTAGCATAATCTCCTTAAGTCTCCCTAGTTCTTGAATCTTTGAGAAGATGCAATGTGAATGTGAATCCCTGGGTTTTGGGTGTTATTATATTATTTTGTGTGTTTGATGATTGTGCATGTTTGAGAATGTGTGTAACCTTGTTCCTTTGATGGCCTCCAAGCTCAGGGGTGACTAGTTTTCCAATCTAAGGTTGGGTGGTGAGCACCCCATTGGCTTCAAAAGAAATTTGTGTTATGTGTAGGTTTTTCAAATTTTTTTTTAAAGAGATCTCTCAGTTTTCAAGAAGTTGCAAGAAAAGAATATATGTGTTTTTTTTTTGTAAAAGTTATTGCAAACTACCCAGTAGGACAGTTGTAAAAGTCATGTATGACTTTTGTAAAAGACTTGTTGGGCTATTGTAAAAGTTTTGTGATACTTGCTGCACGAGATAATTTTAGTATTCTTTAGTTATGCATATAAAATTATTATTTTAAATACATTTTCTGTAGAATAATGTAAATTCTTACTTATGGCTTTTGTGAAAAAAATATACAGAAATGGAAAATAATCAAATTTGTTTATTGCAAATTCTACATGCGAATTATGAAAATAAATAGATCAATTGAAATATGGATTAAATAGATAAATTCCTTACATCTATTTCTTTACAAATTTTATGAACTCTCAACGTGAAAGAATGTTGTTAGAATTTTACATGAAGAAGAAAAGAAGGAAATTTTGTGCATGCGCGACTAGAAGTTTGAAATTTTAGTAGAGAATATATAATTATAGCCTTCTTGAAACTTGAAAATTGTTTAACATTTGATGGATATCCATATTTTGTAAATTATGGAGACTAAAATAGTAATTAATTTTTGTTGTACAGTTAGAAATTGATATGCAGCCATAGTTATAAAAAAAAATGATATATGTCCTTTTATCAACGATAGCCATATGAAAGGATAGATTACTAATTATTAGAAAATATTATGGACAAACCAAACTAAATGGTGAATTAAATAATATCTAAATAGATTTTATGTGGGTGGAAGTTGGATATGACATCTTTTTAGAAGGCTATTTAATATTTCTTAGACTTCGATGTTAGTCCCCTATCTTTTAAAAAAATACACATATTCCCTCAATTAAGGAGAGGGGAATATATTCCCATTCCCTTAGGATGAGACATTATTAATTTAAAATAAGAGTATACTAAAAGTTACAATGATTCTCTAGATTGTTTTAAAAGAAAGCTTTTTGTACATATACAAATAAATATAATTTTGTCGATTTAAAAATTACTTGTAAATAGTTTTAGTTATTTCTATTTTGTTTAGACAAAATATATGCATTGTGAAATAAATAATTTAGTTTCTTAAGTAATCCAAATTTAAAAGAAAAATAAATGGGTATATATATGATAATTATAATCCTTATACATGTATGTAAATAAAAAAATATTAAATATATGGTACTTAAATATAAATAAGTATGTTTATACAAAAATTATTGATATAATAATACAATAAAATAAAAATATAATAAGAAATAAAGTTTTGAAGATGAAGGAAAGTTGTTTTATTCATTATTTATATAATTTGTGTATATTAAATATTATTATTTTAATAATAAGAGTTCTTTTTGAATTAATTTTAATATATGTTATTTTGGGATTAAGTGTATGATATTTTGAAATAGTTAAATAGATTTTCCACTTGGTTATGATTTGGTAAAATAAATTTATTTGCAGGTTTTGACATTGCTATTTTAGTGGGTATTAATAATAATTTTATTAAGGTGAGGGAATTTATGTTAGATTGGATATTACCATTATAGTATGCCTTTATGAGTGTTAAATGTGGAGACAAATTTAATATGGAACTTGTGCAAAAATTGATAAGTCACTACATTTTTTTATTTTTTTTTTTTATTTTTGTATTTAATAAAAAGAGGGTAAAAATTTATTGAATAACGAATCCAACATTACACACAAATCAAAGGTAGAAGCCCGAAAAGAAAAAAATACACAACAAAACCCAAAACCATATCAGTCAATGCCCCCTTTGTCCTCCACGAATCCTCTCCAAATCACTAAGCTTCCTGAGGTATCTGAGCCAATCCTTAATCTTCCAATCCTCTAGATGCTCTGAAGCCCACTTGGCCACAATCAGCCCCCTATTCCATTCACACAAATATGGAAAAAAGACACCCTCTCCATAAGATTACCAACCTGCAAAATTGTTGCACCAACACCACCAACTTCCAATTCACATCTGACATCCTTCCTTTATTGAGTAAATTAACTAGAACCTAAGAATGAGATTCACAAATAACCCTACACCACCCAAGCTCAAAGGCCCTCTCCAAGGCATGAAGAATCACCCAACCTTCCATGAGGTTGATATTTGTGTCCCCTTATGTATGGAAAAAAGAAAAACCACCGAGCCAGAAGAATCCCTGCCAACCCCACCAACTCCAAGGACTAGGATTTCCTTTGGAAGAACCATCAGTATTAACCTTCAAAGTTCCACAGGGGGAAGCTGCCAATTCCCTTGCCGCTGGACACGCTGCCCCACCCGCCTACCTTTCTAGCCCCACGATGCAATAGGGGTAAACCCCTGGATACCCAGCCGAGCCACCAACTCTGCATCTTTCTTCTCAAGCAGAAACTCCCCATCACCCTTAGCTTGAATCATCTCCTGAACCATCCCAAGAACTCTAAACCACACCTAATGGACCTGCAACAATTCCCCTTTGAAAATCCTCCTATTCGGTTCCAGCCAAATCTACCATAACAAGAAAATAGGTCCCGCCTGCCACGCGTCCTGCAAAAAAGAGGCCATCGAGGGAGGCCTACCCAAGCTAGTACAAAACTCCATTAAGGAGGAAGCATGATCACAGGGACTATTCCAAACAGCCCACCAAGAATGCCAAATCTGTAGGGTGAAAGGGCACTGGAAGAACAGATGTGAAGAGTCCTCAATCCCATTCCTGTACAACACACAGTTAGATAGGCCCTGAAACCCATGCTTCTGAATATTGTCCCAAGTCAAACACCTGTTCCAAGTCAAAATCTAGGCAAAGCAGTTGCATTTTGGTCAAGAAAACTTATTCCACACCTTTTTCCACCAACGAACTTCTGCCCCCTCAACCCTTTAAGAAAGAAACCTCTGATAACCTGACACCACCATGCAGTGACCTTTCGGATTAGGCACCCATGCAAGAATATCCTTATCCTTGAGGGGGTTACACTATCTGCCTGAGAGAATATTATGTAGATCTCTACAATCCTCAACCATACCAATTGCTGACCACTCCTCAGGAGTCATCCATCTAGTACTCACGAGCTGACCTTGAAAAGAAAGCACCTTAAAATCACTTACCCTCATCTAGCCAACATCACTGAAACTCCTGCTCAAGGCTGCCAAATTAGGGAACTGAGTGAGGATGGGAGGATGGCCATCCCAAGAGTCATACCAAAATTGAACCTCAGTCCCATGCTGACAGATCCAAAACAAGCCATCCTTGATGAGTGCAACTCCCTTCTTAAGGGTAGCCCAAACCGCTGATCCCTTACCAACCAAGGGATAACGAGGGATATCTTCCCTAGGAATGCCTTGAATATACTTAAAGGAAAGGATCCTAGCCCAAACCCTATCCTTCTCCATGCACCACCTCCAATAGAGTTTTTCTGCCAAAGCCAACCCTTCTAGAGCGGGTTGCCTCAACCCCAAGCCCCCCAACTACTCAGGGCAACACACCATGTCCCATTGAACCAAACTCCACTTGGAAGACAACAGGTTGCCTACCCATGAAAACTGTCTAGCCAATGAGTCCAATTCTGCTACAAAACCTTTAGGGGCCACCTGCAACATACACTGATAAATGGGAAGAGCCTAGATCACAGAATTCAACCACTGAACCCTCCTAGCAAAGGAAAACCATCTGGTGGTCCAGTGAGTGACCTTCAACCGAAGTTTATCCAAGATAGGCTGCCATGACTCCCTTGTTAATCTACCCACTGCAATAGGAAATCCAAGGTAAGACAAAGGAAGGGTCCCAATCTAGAATCAAAGAACTTGAGCTATTCTCCTCTGGATAGGATTCAGAGTATTAAAGAAATAGATGGAAGATTTGTCATCATTAATTGATTGACCCGAAGCCCCAAGGTACATATCCAACACCCTGTGAAATTTTTTTGCCTCTTGAATAGTGGCAACCCCCATCAAGGTAGTATCATCCACAAACTGCAAATGTGATTGAGGGGGTAAATCACCCCCCAACCTCCACCCCTGAATAAAGCCTAGCTCCACCTGTCATCTTAGAAGGTGTCCCAATCCTTCCACAAGAAAAATAAACAAATAAGGGGAGAGAGGATCACCTTGCCTTATCCTGTGAGAAGCCTCTAACAACTCAGAATTCTCCCCATTAGTTAAAATAGAGAAAGAAACAGATGTGACGCAACTCATAACCCATTGAATCCAATCATCCCCAAATCTGAAACTAGCTAGGATCTTCTGAAGAAAGAACCAACAGACTCTATCGTAGGCCTTTGCCATATCAAGTTTGATGAACATAGACTTTTCTCTAGACATAGCCATAGAGTGGATGGTCTTAGTAGCTATAACAACCGCATATAGAATCTGTTTTCCCTCCACAAAACCACTTTGCTCCTAAAAAATGAGCAACTATAGCCACTTTTTCAACCTATTAGCAATTAGCTTTGTAATAATCTTATACACCACATTGCAAAGGGAAATACGATGGAAACGACTCAACTTGTCTGCCCCTTCACACTTGGGAATAAGTGCCAGAAAGGTGGCATTCAGGGCCTTTAAAATTTTCTTATTCTGCTGTGACTCCTTAACCACCTCTAATAAATCAATTTTGATGATCTCCTAGAACTCTTGGAAAAACTCAATCGGGAAACCATCAGAGCCAAGGAATTTTTCTTTCTTCATCTGAAACACCATCCTCTCCAATTCTTCTAAAGTAATCTCACTGATAAGATCCTCCTTCATCTCTCTCGACACCAACTGAGGAATACAGGAAAGAACCTGAGCCTCCTCCACTGAAATCCCCTGCAGCTCCTCTTTGAATAGGGAAGAAAAATAGTGAAAAACTTCCTCTGAAATACTTTGATAAGAAGTCAAAGTCTCTCCCCTATCCGTGACCAAAATAGGAATAGAGTTACCATGCCTTCGTGCCCTGACAAAATGAAAGAAGAAGGCAAAAATTTTATCCCCCTCCTTAAGCCATTCAATACGGGTTTTTTGTTTCCAAAATATCTCCTCTCGTAGCTCCCATTCTTCCAAAGCTTTCAAGGCCCTAAATTCCTCCTGCATCAAGCTCTCAGACACCCCATTCTCCCTAATTACCCTTGTTATACCATCCAGCTTAGTTTGTGCATCAGACTTGGCATTAAAAATATTTCCAAAGCATTTCCTATTCCAATGTTTAATCTTATACTTAACAAATTGAAGAAGCTTAGTAAAGACATACATTTCCATACCGAAGGAAGGTCTACCCTCCCCCCACCACCGAGCAATGAAGTCATGGAGTTCAGGATCCCATAGCCATATAAGTTGGAATTTAAAGGAGGGCTTGAAGGGCCGCCTCGCTGAGAGGATAGTAATCTTTATAGGCCAATGGTCTGAGCCCCTCCAATCAAGAATCTCTGAAGTAGAAGGCCACCTATCCCCAACCCAGAAGCAAGAAACCAGAAACTGATCCAACCGCTTTGCAATGTAGTTTTCACCAGGCCTCTGATTGTTCCAAGTAAAATGTCCATTACCAGGCTTGATATCAACTAGATTCAAAATAGAAATATTGTCCTGGAATAGGAAGGTAGAAGCCTCCAACCACATAGTACCACCCCATTTCTTAGCAATCTCTGTGATAGCATTGAAGTCACCCCCAATAATCCACAAAAGAAAAGGATCCATACTTCGTACATAGCGAATATTCGACCACAAAAGCTACTTGCCCTGCATATCCACCAGTGCATAGATGTTGGAAAACATAACCAATTCTCAAAATTCATAACAAGAGGCTACCATAGAGATAGAGGACCTAAAGGACACCCACCACTGAGGAAAAATCTTCTGAGGGTTCCATAAACAAGCCACCCCTCCAAAAGAACCCTGAGCACCAATGCACTGGCATTCCCCACTCATCCAAATCTTGTGCATAATACCCATCATATCCTCCATAGAAAGTTTGGTCTCCTGTAAAAAGAGAATATCAGGTGACTGACCTCTAACTAAATTCTGAACAACTTTTTGTTGAGGGCCATTGTTCAAGTCCCTAACATTCCATGAAAGAACAATCATTTCAAAGGGCTTGAGAAATGAGAATCTAGAGTCTTGACTGACCCTGAATCCACCAAATTTTCCCCTATCAATTTGATCTTCTCCAAATCCTTTTTCCTCCCCAGTTTAGCAACTTTCTCTGCCCCTCCTTTCTTAAGATCTTTTTGCAGGATACCCAAATAAGGAGATGCCTTACTGTTATTTCCCCCCTCCAAGCCTTACTTCCACATGGGAAGAGACAAATCCTCACTCTCCTTCACCACAATACTACTCGATTCTTTTTGGGCCTCTATCTTTAGATCTAATACCAATTGTAAGGACCCATCATCTTGTGGAACAGGAAAAGCCTCAGGACTAAGTTGCCCTTGACCAAGGCCTCCCCCATCCAGCATGACACCCTATGAATCGAAACTCACCACTTGATGGTTTTCCTGCTCCAGCTCATCGAACTACCCCTACTGATCAGTGCCCATAATTCCCTGATCCAAATCAACCAAGCTAGGATTCACTTCCTGCTGGCTTAAATCCTCCAAAATCTCAAATCTATTAAAAACATCCTCATCCTGCTACTCTTTCATAGAACTTTTATGCCCCTTTCTATTCCGAGATCTGACAGGAGTAAAGCTTTCCTCCCTAGTATCACCACCCAGAATAGGGCCCTTGCCCTCTTCCACCCTAGGCTGACCATTGGAGGGTTGTGAAGAATTAGGCTCCAAAGGCTTGGCCTTGGGCATCTCCACAGTAAGTGTCCGTACTCATGACACAAGCGACATATAAATGGTAAAGTCTCATAATCAAGCTATTGAACCCATGAATAAGATCCTGCACTCACTTCCAGAGAATCTAGCAATGGTTTACTTAAATCAATTTCCACACAGAACTTAGCAAACATCATTACCTTTTTGAACTGCGTCTGCTGTGAAGAGCCTACAGGTTTACCCAACATTGAAGCGAGTAAATGCAAAACATCCTCTCGCCAGCACTCGACCTGGAGCCTCAACAACCTAACCCAAACTAGGACCCAACTAGGAATCTCCTTAGCTGGATCAAATCCTACATGCCATGGTTTGATAAACAAACCCACCTGATTGTAAAAATAAGGGCCTCCTTTAAAAACCTTGATTCTATCTGCCATGCAATCAAAGGTAACATAAAATAGTTATTTGCGAGGAGCCTAATCTCCATCTCTCCTTCTGGTAGCCATTTTCTCTAGGTTGAGGCCTCCAAAAACTGCAACGAGATTTTCAATCCCAAAAATTTACAGTTAAGGGAATGTCGTGAGTAGTAAACAATGTCTTCTGCGAGCATCTCCATCGAGATCACAACATTCGGCCTCTCTTTACATCTTTCAAGGAAACCATTAATCTTTGGTAATCAAAACCCTCCTGACGAACCCATCTCATTCTTCTTCAAATTCTATGCAAATAGATTATTTTCATAAAACCTAGACCCCTGTGGCAAGGGTTTCGAGCCAAAGGCAGAATGAAAATCCATCTTGGGTCCAGTCCCGGATGACTCCCCTTGCGCCATATAAAAAGAGGAAATATCAAACAAACAAACCCACCCTCAATTAATCAAGAACATTACACTTCGCACCAGAATAAGCACCCCACAGTCCACAACTAAAAAAGAAAGCACTCAGACCCCCGCAAATCCACCAAAACACATAGGATGTAGCCACAAAAATGAAACCCTACACCCAGCCCGCGCCACCCTTAGCCCAAGAAGAATGTGTGAGCACCAAATATCCACCCCTCTCCCATCGAGCACATCCCTACCCAACCTCATAGGTGGATAGAGCCTCTCAAATGGTAGCCCTTTGAATCCCACACCCAGCTGCCAAAGCACAGAGCAAAAAATCAGGCCAGATCTGACTGTGCAAGCCAAACCCTCCACTGCACACCAAGGAAAACAGGAAGGAAAGAAAGTTTCTACAGCAATAATCACACCCAGACCACAGGAAGAGTCCCCTATGATGCACTAAAAAGTAGATACAAAAAGTGAGCTAGGGCATGGATGCCCTAGCTTGACCACTAGAGCTTGAAACGCCATCTCCCCAATCATCCTGCCTTTTATTTTTTCTAGTCTCTAAATTTTTTATTGTTGAAGAAGCTAAAGATTTAAATTCTTTAATATGGTTGAACTACATGGAATCTTGATTTCCTATGAGATGAGGTTTAATAGTGAAAATTCAATAAGGAAGGAGGCTACATTTAGAGCATCCAAGAAGCAATTTGATATAGATTCATATATTGGATCAAATCTGAAGGAGGAAAATTTTGTTAGAAAACTACAAAGAGGTTCTAGAAAGTATAAAGGAAAATTACATTTCAAATGTTTTAATTATGATGAAGTGGGACATTTTATGGCTAAGTGTCCTCATAAGGACTAAGAATATTGAGCAATTTAACATAGAAATAAATAATTTCAAAGAGGGAATAAAGGCTAGAGGAAATAAAAGAGTTTCTTCATTAATGAGGAAGGCTAATTTACTAATGAAGATGAAGAAATATCTGGAGATGAAAATGAGAAGGTTGTATTCATGGTTATGGAAAATACTTAAGATGCTACAAAGATGAATTCCAAAAATGATGATGAAGTAGATCTTGTGGAAAAGTTACTCTGTGCCAGAAAGGAGATCAAGATACTGAAGAAAAGAATTATTGAAGAAGGCTAAGGAAATTTTATCTCAAAAAATTGAGGGTGCGGAAAACATGATCATTGATTTGAAGGTTCAAATAGAAGAAGAAAAAAGGATTGAAGAATTTTTGACTGAAAGACTACTATTAAAAGAAAAGTATTGTGAGAAACTTGAAGTAAAAACTATCACTAATGAAAGATCTTGACAAAGTAAATCATCAGCTAAAGATGAAGTTTGGGAAGGGAACTGAGATCTTGGAACAAATGATTGATAATCAAAGATCATCACATATGAAAAAATGACACTATTTTTGATAAACCAAAGAACAATGTGATAAAGTAACTAGTGAAGCATGCTAAGAAGGATCCAAAAGAGGTTGGTTTTGAAAGTTCAAAGTCTAAATAAAGTGCTACAACCGATGATAGAAGAATGAAAAATGATGGTTTCATCCAAGTAGAAAGGAAGTGTAAAGAATGGGGAGTCATTACTCATGAGTCTCTTTATTCTCAAGAGATTTTCAAGGGGTGAACTACCCTAAACTACCTCAAGGAACAACGTGAGAGTTCTAGAATAAGAAAGCGTAGGTCACAAAGGTTTTTTGGAAAAATTTATGAGCTCTCAAACAAAGGATGACAACGTGGCATACGAATGACATCGTGGAATATTGATGTCCCAGAGGTATGCTAGCATCTTGTATGGACCAAAAACCAAGTTTGTGACAAAACAAAAGTGACTACTAGAGATCTAATTATTAAGAACTTCTAGAGTACAGGAAAAAAAAAGAATACAATAGAACTGAAATAAAGTATAGATGATAAAGATAAAGAGTGGAAAGAAAGAAAATGCTCACAAAAACCCAAGTAATGAAACCTCTAGCAAATGAATGTATTCAATATCTACATACATAAAATATGGAGAAAATGTTGGGGTTGTATAGGGGTTTTCCTCAGTCAAACCCCTATTTTGGTGTTCCCACCTCCATATATAACTAGATAGATAGAAAGAAATGAAGTATGTGATGAGTGATAAAAGCAAACCCCACTTGAGGAGGAGAACCCATATCATAAAATTTAGGTGATAAAAGCAATCCACACTCAAGGAGGAGAACCCGTATCACAAAATGTAGGTCATAAAAGCAATCCCTGCTCAAGGAGGAGAACCTGTATCACAAAGTAGAGATGAAATAGATAGAGGATATGTGAAATCCCAAGATGCTCACAAGCACAAGGTAAGGGAGATAGTAGTTGCAAGGCTTAAGGAAGACATAGAGAGAAAGGATAAGAGAGAGGGTCATGAGATCCAAGAGTTGCAAAGAGTGCTAAAAGAGTTAAGATCTTGAGGCTATTGTAGCAAGCTATAGGGAGTTGTATAAGCCAGATAACAAGAGAAAGAGAGGAGAGAAATTTTAGAGCCAGAATTAGAGAGATTCATAAGACCAAATAGATGGAAAATATAACATTTATAAAGGGAAAAGAAGTTCCTCAGGTGGTTACAAGGCGTCTTGGGCTATTAGCACCAACAAAATTAGCTGACAAGAGGAAAACATGCTTGAAAGTAGTTGTTTAAACATTGAAACATCGTAGGACACTAGCATGACATGCAGACGTCTATGTGGCATGGTAGTGTCCAGACACATCACACTACAAAATGACATGAACGGGAAAAGAACAATTTTTGATGCAAAGCTGACATGCAAAGGTAGCTGCTGAAAAGGGGTCCAGAGCATCCTTAGAAGGGAAAAAGGTTGATGTAGGGGCTAGAATGAGCCTACACAAGTGCTAGAGGAGTGGACACTAAAGTAGATGAAAAAATGTATGTGATTGTAAGGGGTGCAATTTTATGAGATTACAGGAAGAATAAAAGATCTAGAAGACAAGCCTCAAGAGAACAATGGTACAATACTAGGATCAATCATTTCCTTTTTGGTTACTATTTTAATTGTAATCATTTTGGTCATAAGGCTATGGATTGTAGAAGATATTGAATATGAATAAATAACCTCGTTACTAATAATTCATTTGTAATTTTATACAATCTCAATATTATTTGTTACAAGTACAAAAAATTTAGACACGTTGCTAGAAACTGTAGAAGCAATTTTTTGAGTCCTTCTCTACCAAAAATAGGAATAATTAGGTTAGAATGTTAGAGTTCTAAATTAGATAAATTTTGGAAGATGAAACTAGAAGATAAGAAGTCATAGAAGTCCATAATTGCTTAGACTACATTACATGCTCAAAAGGAGAATAATTTGTGGATTATAGATAGCGAATGTTCAAGCGACATGATTGGAGACAAAATTAAGTTTATGAATTTCAAAATTTTTGATGGAGGCTTTGTTACTCTTCAAAATAATTTTGTTTCCAAGATTATTGGTAAAGGTACTTTGAGTCTTGACGGTGGTAGAACAAAAACTCATGATTTTTTGTATGTTGAAGGATTAAAGCATAAACTTTTGAGTGTTATTCAAATGCATGAAAAATGTTACCAACTTTCATTTAGTGCCAAAGGTTGTGAGATATGGAAATTTGATACTAGAGAGTTGATTGCAAAAGGAAGCATGATTGGCAGTGATATATATCATCTTAGTGAACTAAATGGACAAAACTACCTTAGTATACAAAGAGAAGAAAATTGGATCTAGCACAAAATATTGAGACACATCAATTTGTGATTACATTGTAAAGATCAACTCAATAGGAATGGTTTGGGACATACCAAAGATCAAGAGACCTCAATCTACAAGTTGCAAACTATGTCATGAGGGAAAATATACAAAGTTTAGATTTCCTACTAAGGAATGTTCAACATCAAAGCCATTGGATTTGATCCACATGAATCTATATGGACTAATAAGGACATCTACAAAGTGATAGTTATTTCATGATGCTTATTGATGATTACACTAGAATGACTTGGATTGCCTTTCTAAAATAGAAATCAAAAGCATTTGAGATGTTTAAAGCATTCAAAGCATTAGTTGAGAATGAAACCAAAATAATAATCAATATTTTTAGATCAGATAGAGGTGGAGAATTTACTTTTGATTGGTACGATGTATTATGTGAAGAGCATGGGATTTGGAGACAATTCTCTGCTCCTAGGACTCCACAACAAAATGGAGTTGCAGAAAGGAAGAACTAGACTATACTAGATATGGAAAGTACAATGTTGAGTCAAGCAAATCTACTAGATATTTATTGGAGAGAAGCAATTCAAACTACAATATATAATTTGAATAGATCTCAGATTAGACCTAAGTCTTATAAAACACCATATGAGCTATGGAGAGGAAGAATGACTTCAATTAGATATCTAAGGATATTTGGAAGTAAATGCTATTGTGAACATGACTATAAATTATATCAAATACAATTGAATTATGCAATTAAACAATCAATTGAACAAATCAAACCACACTCCCAATGAAATGTTTGAAATAAATTAACTATAAGCCATGAAAACATGAAATGAACTCAAATTTGATAAAGGAAACTAATTAACCAATGTAAACTTGATCCCATTAGGGGATTGGTGCTGAATTTATGTGGAATGTCACCCCTTTCCCAATCCCATTGATTGAAACAATATTTTGATGATGCTCAAATGGAAAGAAATGCTTGAAATTGAATGCTAAATTGCTAAATACTCTCAAGAAATGCTCTAAAATTTTCTATAGTCTAATTGATCTCAATGAATGTGGATGAAATCGCTCATGAAATGAAGGCTATTTATAGGAATTTTGAGTGAATTAATGGTCAAGATCGATTTGATTCATCAATGGATGTAAATTGATGAGTAGAATTGGCATGGATCAAGGATTCAATCCATGGAGGAGATTGAATAATCACATGGATTGATGCAATTAATCAAGGGATGAAATTGATTTGAAGAAACAAAAATCCTAAAATTAGGAGGAATGTGCAAGATACTTCCATGTTGGAGGGAAATAGTTTGAATTTGAATTGGAGGAATATTCCATGGGAATATTCCTTTACAAGTGGGAGAAATTGGAGGGATGAAAGAAATTAGTCAATTAATTAATTAGAATGTTATTTAATTATGCAAGATGGGGGAATTAAAAGATTTAGTTAAACAATTTTCTCATTTAATTAAAAAGAGGGAATTAATGACATTTAATTAAATAATTAAGATTATTTAATCAAATGAGAGGACTTAGAGAATTTAATCAAATAATTCACATTATTTAATTAAATATGATGAAAATTAATATGGAAGAGGTGAATTAACCTAATAATGTTGATTATTTGATTAATAGAAGAAATTGATGAAATTAATTAAACAATTAAGATTATTTAATTAAATAGTTGAAAAGGGTTAAATTGGGATGAAAAATAGTGTTAGTAATTGAGCTTGAATGTGTAATATCGATTAGGATAATTTTAAGTGTCTACATTTTTCCCCTCTTTGAAATGAGGTACCTATTACATTGGTTCAAAGACTAACACTTTCAGATTAACTCAACTGCTTAGATCAAAAATTTAAAAATTCATGATTTTTTAGATGCCCCACAATTCCACAATGGAATAAATTATGCTGGTATATTTCCCCCTTGAGAGATTGAGCAAAAATTTTGATTTTTAGGTTGAGATCACGAAAGACAATAAAACATAGGTTCAACTTCAAAACAAATGCAAAAATAGGCTTACAACACTAAAAAACACCTCAAAATAGGTTTCCAAGCTCAAAAATGGATAAAAACTAACAAAAAAGCCCACTTCCACCCTTCAATTAGGTAAAAAACCCTTATTTTCTAGCTTAAATATGAGTTTGGGAGGCATTTCCCCTCATTTGAACACTTTGCTTTTGAAGACTTGATATGTTTTGCTTTGAGCAATTAATACAATGGTTGATCATGAGCTCCCCCAGTACCTCATAGATAGAGTTTGTGAGTTCCAGTGGACATAGGACTCCTAGTATGCACCCTAAAAAAATTTTCCTCGCATGTGTTTTTATGCTTTAATTTTACGTTAAAATAGGTCAAACAAGTGTGCTTCTATTTCAACGGTGTACTTGTTATAGTCAACAGTTCACTTATGCACCCAATGATGCACTTACAAAAGTACGATGCACCTCACGAAATACCTGCACGTTTGTTTGTCAATACACTAGTTAAGAACCCTAGCACACTTGTAGGATAGTGATGTAGTTGAAAAAATATCGTGCATTAGTTAGGGTTTCATATAGTTGTGCATATGTAAATGTTGGTGATTTTGTTGCAGGGTCACACAATTGCAAATTGGGCCAGCCTTGTGCAGTTGTAAATAGTGATGCACCTATAATACAACCACACACTTGTCAAAAGTTTTGCGCATATGCTAATTTGAAACAACAATGCACTTGTAAAAATTAGCACACTTGCTAGTTTAGGACCTCAAACTTGGAAAATTTTAGGTTTTTAGCATTTCTCACACTGTACACTTTGTTTGTGCAAGAGACTATGTGCCCGCTCATGTCTTAGGAGTTCCAACCTAGTTTTTTGTGATGGGTGGACTAGTTCGAAGACAATGAAATTTTATTTCTAGGAGATGTTGGTTTGGGATTCATTTCCCACATGCCCAAGATTCATACTCGGCAATGATGACCACGTTGGTTGAGTGTTGACACTCAGAGACTTCTTTCTTCCACCTCTCAATAGGGAAGGCTACAATCACATTAGAGGATGTTTGGAACATTCTACAAGTTTCAATCGATGGTGCTCAAGTAATCCATGATATATATCTTGGTTTAGAGGCTTTATTTTGAGTTTTGGATGCAAAATCCTTATGGTTGGATAACTATCAGATTGACTTGTGGAGAGATTGAGGCCGAGTACCTGATTTGGTCCTAGTCATAGCTAGATTGATTATGGGTGTTCTTGTTCCAGATAGGTGTAGCCATGGTTTCAGTGTCAACTGGGGTCTAGTGCTCAAGGGCATGGTGGATGACAGGATAGTTTACACTTGGGGACCAGTTATCCTTGCTTCACTATATCTTGACATGCACCAGGTTATATACCTTTAGAAGTAGAGCTTGTCTACAGGATTGAATTTGCTTCACATTTGGGCATCAAAGCACATTTTCGTGCTTAGGCCTATAGTTGGATTGGTTGCTATAGATCCTGATGAGCCTGTGGTGTACAATTACTGAGTGATGATCACACTTTATCACACTAGAGTGATGCAAATTTCTTATTGTTGTCAAGTGATTAATGATATGATCTCCTTTAGATGGTGACCTTGGATTTTGATGCCTACTTGGGATGATGATCAGAATGAGATATTCTATGCATGACACACCTAATGGATCATGGGTCAGAATCATCACATTATTGAGTGATATTTGTCAGAAGAGTTGCTAGGAAGTTCAGAGAGCCTTAGGATGTTCTTCCTACTAGATATATAGTTGTTTATGCGTGCACTACTCGAGAGATATATTGGGGTGCCACTATGGACCCATAGGTATTCATACATATTTTTTCTCACATTCAACCCTTGGCATGGGCATATGCGGTAGGACCTGATGATCTTGACATTACACATGACTACACATATTGGGTTGCTCAACATGCTCCTGTGAGACTCATGAATCCAGCTATAGGATGAGGCAAAGGTAGGGGTAGAGGTAGAGAATAGTAGTAGCATCATGGTCAATATGTTTCTAGAGACGGGCAGTAGGAGGGACCTCAAGATGGCCATGATGGAAAGATACCCAGAGATGGATAGCATGATGGGTAGGTTCATTTGAGGGTTCATATGTTACGATAGCATGCACCTCCACTACCACCACCATGGAAACATTAGTAGTAGTGGTAGGGTCTTGACCCATGAGATGCATAGGTTTAGGTCTTTATAGCCAAAAGGGATTAGGCTATATAGGATCATGATGAATATTGCCTGGAGTGGGATTATGAGCAGAAATAGGTATAATAGTTGGCCGTTCAGTTGGCTCATGAGACTGCTGGGAGGCAACAATCAAACTCATAGTTGGCCTAGATGAAGGGACATGTAGTATCACCCATGATTTATGGTCAGGCTATAGCAGAGGCCACATATTATCATACCTTATATCACTGAGAGGTTCCTTCTCATCGGTGATGGCCAAATTTTTCACATAGGAGTAGGGTTGCATTGAGTGGCTTGAGTGGGGTACCATCAATTAAGTAGCCCTCAAGACATCGACAACCATCACAACACAATAATAGACAAAGAAGAGGATAGCTTTGTGTTATATATGTAGACACTTTTTTGATCTATAGCCTGATTACACAGATGTATATCCATTCATCAATTGATTTTTGATAGCCTCCTATATTTATTTTGATGATATTGCATATTGCTCTCGATTTGTACCATGAAAATCATTATTTTTTGATATACATATGAGGTGACTTCAAATGAAATATTTATGATATGATGTTCTTTATTTTATGCTCATGTTTATGCATGGATGGAGACATATGTTTACGATATGATGCAAATGCTTATGATGGGGCATACCTGTATAATGCAGATTATGTGATGTGTTTGATTTATGATGTGATGCTATATGGATGAATATGTATAATTTATTTTTTGAATGCAAATACAATGGATGATGATGATGCAAGATGTTCATGCTATGAGATGCATTTGTTTTTGTGTATTTTATATATGATATGTTATGATTATGATTATTTAGAATGTATGTATGATGATGGTTTGTGGATGTAGGATGGATGTATTTATTATTTTTGTTGATTGTCATGATACCATGTTAGCACAAAAAGAGGATAGAAGAATAAGATGGGTGGATTAACCATTACTTTTAAGATTGCTTCAAAAGTACAACAAACCTATAATAATTTGAGAATTTATTAGATATGGTGATGAGAGTGGTGATTTTCTTGTTTCTAGGATTGGGATAACTTCATGATATCATTCATTTTAATATATCAAAATAGATACAATGCATCACGGTATTGATAACCAGGATGACATTATATCTAATCCGATGGACTTTGACTTTGCAAATAGATAGGAGTGTCCTTGTTCATACCCATTATACGAAAACATTGTTTGACTATGTCAAAGAATAAGCCATTGAAGTAATGATACTAATGCATAAAAGGTATGAGAAACCTAACATGTCCTAGCCATTGTTTCACTTGAGACTACCCTGCACACACAGGGTAAGTATTCACTGAGGTTGAATTACAAGAACATCCAACAAGAATAGAAAATAAAAGATAATGATCAATGCCTCATTGCTTTCTCTCTAAATCATTTTGATAGACATCATCGAGAGGTCATTGGAATGGAACAATAAGATAAATCAAAGAAAAGATAAAAATGAACAAACAATCAATGTTACTCATATCTCTTGCCAAAGTAACCTAACTAAGATGTTTTTTGATGATGATGTCCATTGTAGGAAAGATGTATCCTAGGCCATGTTATCATATGTTTTAACTAAAAATAATTGTTTGATAGGTAGTTGATACAAATGTTAACCAACTTGTTTACTCATGACCAAGACTTTATATTTTTACACTTCCAAGTTCATACCTTACTGTTTGTTATACTTGTTTTACCAAAGGTTGATGATGACGATTGATTTATTGTGAATAGAAGTTTATTGTGAGTGAAAGTGAAATGGGATGGGTGATTTTGGAATTTTTTGAATATTTCAATGTTTTTGACATTTTGAAATGTTTTGAGGTTGTTTTGGGGTCTTTTGAGATTATGTGAATGTTTAAGTTTTCAAGTTATTTGAGGTTGTTTAGGATTTTTGAACATTTTGAGATGTTTTGGGTTTTTTAAATTTTCTAATTTTTTTTGTGTTTTTCAAGGTTAGAACAAGACCTAAGGGGAAACTGACTTAATTCCTGACGGGCTCATCAGTGATGACCTTACCTACGTAAGTAGAGAGACAGCGTAGTTTGACTGACTCTGACTAGTAACCGTTTATTGATGACATATAAACATTGATGGGTTGTTAGTTCATTATGAAAGACTCCTAAAGACTAACCTAATGCCTTGGGGGCTCATTGATGATGGCATTTCCTACATTCAAGATTAGAGACATGATAGTTCGACAAGTGTTTTTGAATTTTTAGACTTTTTAGACTTGTTTAGGGATTTTGCTATGATTTGGATGTTTTTGTGGTTTTGAGAGATTATTTGGATGTTTTTGTATTTTTGGGATGATTTGAATGTTTTTGGAATTTTGAAGGTGTTCTGAATGTTTTTGGGTTTTGGAATTTACAAGATTTCAAATTTTTTTGGACTTTACAACTATTTTTGGGGTTTTGAGGATTTTACAAATAACCTTAAGGCGATATACAAGAACCCGATTTGATGCAATTATAGGCACATGCCCCAGTGTGATGTGATATACTACCTTGATGTAGGAAAGAAAAATTGACCTTAGGAATGTGACAAGTAGTACTAAAGGGGAGCATGATACTTACTCAATATCCAACTATGATATAGATGCTCATGAGTGAAGGAATAAATAGGATGAATAGGATGAAGGATGGAGGAGATGGATGGAAAAGTGAGATAAGCTGAAGAGTCAATGGTGGATGGAAGATGGTGCTTATTTATGCAAGATTCCTTTTTTCCATGTTTTCACCAAGGTACTTTCCCAAAGTGCCACTGAAGTGGTTTTCGCTAGAGGACAATTTTTATCTTTACCTTTTTCAATCCTTTTCCTTTTTTTTTTGGATTTTGTTATTTTTCATTTTTTTTTTTGGTTTTTTGGATTTATACCCTTCAAGACCTAGGCATAAAAATTATTGACAATTGATAGGCTCCAAAACCATAACTAGTTGTGAAATAAATGGTCCTAACCAATTAGGCTCAAACTTCCCTTTGCTATCTAGATCCATCATATTATTTTGGTTCTCCTTCAATACAAGATTTCCCACCTGGAAGGACCAAATTTTGATCTTATTATAGCTCCTTTTGAGTCAATTCTGATAAGCTTGTAAATGATTCAAAGCTTCAAGGTGACACTCATCCAATAGCTCTAACTCATTGAATTTGGAAACCCTATATTCTTATTGGTAATGAGATTTTACAATGACACTCTAAGCGATGGGAGTTTGACCTCAACAGGTAGGATAGCTTCAGTTACATAAACTAGGGAATAAGGTGTGGCACCAGTAGGCATGTGAATATTGGTTCTATAGGCCCATAATGCAGGGTTGAATTGGAGATGCCAATCATGACCAACTTCATTGACTATCTTTATGATGGTTTTGTTTGAAGCCTCAACTTGACCATTTCCTTGACGATAGTATGGGGTGGAAAAGTGGTGTTGGATGTTAAATTTTTGGCAGAACTCATGGACATGCTATTTTTTAAAGGGTGTTCCATTGTTTGTGATAAGGGCTTGAGGAAAACTATAATAGAAAATGAGAGTTTAGGATGACTTTAGATATTTTATTTCTTGTGATATAGGTAATAGGTATCACTTTAAGCCACTTTGTAAAATACTCAGTGGTTGCAATGATAAATTTATGACCATTGGATGAGGTGGGGGTGATCTTTCCTACGAGGTCAAGTCCCCACTACAAGAAAGGTCAAGGTGTGACAATCAGTTTGAGCTCTTGAGATGATGCATGGATGAGGTCCCTGTGCTATTGGCATTGCATGCATTTTTTGACATATTGATGAGCTTCATGTTCCATGGTAGGCTAGTAATATCCTATCCTTAATAGTTTCTTAGCCAAGGTCATACCACTTGAATACGATCCAAAAATTCCTTCATGTAATTCATTCAATGCATTCAAAGCTTCCTCTTGGTTAAGACATCACAATAATGTCCCCTCACGAATTCAATTGTAAAGGGTATCACTTAAGAGAACAAATTGAGATGCTCTTCTGACAAGTTTTTCTAAGGTTTAGAGTAAGGTCATATGGGAGGATACCTCTGTATAGATAAGTAAAGATATCGTGATACCAGGGGGAACCGGGACCAATAGTTTCACATATGAATTTGGATTCTAGTACCTCAAATGTGGAGATGAGAAGTGGCTCGATGAGGAATTCACATTTCAAAATGTTATGAAGTATATCTAGCAAGGATCCAATAATTTCCATAGCATCAACTGCTTGATTGTTGATCCATGGTATTTGCTTGAATGTGATGTCAATGAAGAAATATTTGAGACTTTCCACCATATTTTTATAAGGCATGACCTTGTCATCCTTTCTCTGGTAGTCATCATTAACTTGGTTTACAAATAACTAGAGTCTCCATAGACCTTCAATTCTTGGATTTACCATTGTTTGTGATCCTCAATCCTATGATAAGAGCCTCATACTCAACAATGTTATTAGTGCATTGGAAAGATAGTAGATATGACTTAGGGATACAATCACCTTGTAGGGTGATGAATATAATTCCTACTCCAGATCCATATTGTGCATGTGAACCATTAAAATATAGTTTCCACTGATCCACTATGCTGAGGGAAAATACAAACTCATCAATAAATTCAAACACCAATGGATTTTCTACATAGATTGGTGCCTTTTCTAGTTGATCTATGATGACCTGCCCCTTGATAGCCTTTCTATCCAAGTAATCTATGTCAAATTCTATGAGGATCATCACCCACTTGGGCATTCATCCTATGAGGGTACCTTTGGATAACAAATACTTCAATGGATCTATCTTAGAGATAAGCTTCACTTGGTGCAAAAGCATGTAGTTCCTAAATTTATATGAAGCGAACATCATTGCTAAGCATGCCTTTTAAATAGAGGAATAGTTCAGCTCGTATCCCACCAAGGTCCTACTGATGCAATAAATAGCTCTCTCCTTCCCTATTTCATCATGTTGAGCAAGAAGAGCACCTAGATCTGCTAATGTAGCCAAGCTATACAAAATCAAAGGTTTATTTGGTATTGGTGGAATAAGGAGAGGGAGTTTCAATAGGTAATGTTTGAGTTGTTGGAATGCTTTGTCACATTTTTCATCCCATTTTTGGGTAAGTGCAAAAATATGGGGGGCCAAAAAGTGTCCAATTTACCTTTTCATCTAGAAATAGCAAAAACACGAGCACGTTATAGTAAAATGTGCTTGAGTTATGGGTTGGTAGTGACCAAGCCTAGGATTAGTCATTACCAAGCCATAACACGAGTGCATTAGAACACACTCACATTATGGTTTAAATAAAAAAAACAAACACAATTTGAGTTTAAAAAATGTGCATTTTTTGAAATAAAAAAACATTTCCAAAACGCGAGCGCGTTATAATGTTCTCGTGTTTTGGTCTACATTGATTTTTTTTCTTCTCTTTTTCTTCTCTTTCTTCTTGTTATCTTTCAGGGAAACTATATACATGAAATAAAAATATAAGTTGACATTTACTTTCTTATACTTTAAGTTATATTTCATATATATAGTTTCATGATGTTTGAGAGTGGTTTCAAATCTTTAGGAGTTATAATTCAAATTCTAGTTTTTTGAAGATCTTACAATTTTTTAGACAGCCAAATTTTAGTAATCAACATGTCAAATATTAGTAAGCAGGAGGTCAAATTTCAGTAATCAACAAGTTGTATCATCTTTCTCACTCTATCTCACTCATTGTTTATCCCTTATGCTCTAGACCTCTCTCTCAAACTCTCTCCTTCCCTCTATACTTCTATATATCTCACCTCTCTCTCTCCCTCCATCCATCCCTCTATTCCTCCTTCCCTCCTTCCCTCTCTAATTTTCTCTATCTCACCCTCTTTATCTCCCCCCTCTCCCTCTTCCTCCAACCCACCTTCCCTCTCTACTTCACTCTATCTAACCTATCCCTCTACCTCTCTCTCCCTCCCTCCTCTCTCTCTCTCAATCTCTCCACCTTTCTCCTTCCCTCTCTCTCTCAAACTCTCTCCTTCCCTCTATAATTCTATCTATCTCACCTCTCTTTCCCTCCATCCCTCCCTCTATTCCTCTTGCCCTCTCTAATTTTCTCTATCTCACCCTCTCAATCTCCCCCCTCTCTCTCTTCCTCCTAGCCACCTTCCCTCTCTACTTCACTCTATCTAACATATCCCTCTACCTCTCTCTCCCTCCCTCCCTCCTCTCTCTCTCAATATCTCCACCTTCCTCCTTACCTCTCTCTCTTCCTACTACCACATTGAAACATTGACAAGGTAGTGTTCATTGTATAAAATAATGCCTCAAAGAAATGGGGTCTCATGGTAGTTATAACTTTAAGAAACCCCCCTCAAAAAAGATGTAAAATCCTGGTGAATCTTTCATCTTTCTAAAGAAAAAATATCAATTTATATTGGCGAATCTTCCCTTTTTTTCAAAATAAATATTAATTTTATTGGTGATTTTTTTACATCACTAAAATTTTTTAGAAAATTTTGGCGAATCTTGAAAAATAATAGGAAAATGAATTAATTATGATTATGAATCCATCTAATCTAAAAATAATTCTCATAGAAAAGTAGGGGCCCGAGGGTGGAAATTATCGATGGATTTAAGGGGTAGATTATAATATTTACTTTCTACCATTGTTTTAAAATATAATATAATGGCCCTCATTTTATTATGTAAGGTAAAATGTACTCACAATTTGTAATTCTCATGGGGCTCAAAATTTCTTATAGATAATTGCTCTAACGACTCTTGTTGTACTCTATGAGGTAAAATGTACCCACAATCTTTAATGCTCATGACACCCAAAATCATGGGCCCCATGAGCATTATAGATCCTAGGTACATGTTATCTCATGAAATACAATAAGGGCCATTAGATTATATTATAAATCAATGGTGGAAACTAAAGATCAAAAATATGGTCTGAAAGAAACTAATAATTGTGATATACTATTGGCGAATTAATATAGATTTCTACTATAATTTATAAAATTTAGGTGAATCTGATCTAATCATGTATCGAATATTGTGGCAAATTTTTGAGTTAAATTTTTTAACAATATAAATTCTTTGGTGATTTGAATAAGACTATAATAAAATTTTGAAAAAATGTGGCAATTCAAGTCACGTTATAGCTCGAACTATTAGCCAATTTTGGATTCCCAAATTTCAACTATTAGCCACCAAAAAAATCACTATCTCATAGTGATGTACATCACCGTGAGACCCCATTTATTTGAGGCATTTTTTCATACAACAAGCACTACCTTGTCAATGTTACCACATTGGCATATTAACGAGGTAGTGAGCTTAGTGCTCATTGTTCAGACCCTATTTCTATAAAGGTATTTTTTCATACAATGAGCACTAAGTTCACTACCTTGTCAATGCGATTGCATTGACAAGGTAGTGAGATTAGTGCTCGTTGTATGAAAAAATGCCTCAAATAAATGGGGTCTCACGATGATGTACATCATCATGAGACCCCATTTATTTGAGGCATTTTTTTATACAATGAGCACTACCTTGTCAATGTTTTAATGTGGCAGCATTGACAAGGTAGTGCTCGTTGTATCAAAAAATGCCTCAAAGAAATGGGGTCTCATGGTGATGTACATCACCATCAAACCCCATTTCTTTGAGGAATTGTTTTCATACAACAAGCACTACCTTTTCAATGCATCAATGTGGTAAGGCAATGCTTGCTGTATGAAAAAATGCCTCAAAGAAATGGGGTCTCACAATGATGTACATCACCCTGAGACCCCATTTATTTGAGGCATTTTTTCATACAACAAGCACTACCTTGTCAATGTGTCAATGTGAACACATTGAAAATCTAATGCTCGTTGTATGAAAAAATGCCTCAAAGAAATGGAGTTGATAGTATAGGGTTGAGGGATTAGGTTTAGGGTTTTTAAGGTTTGAGGGATTAAGGGTTTAAGGGTTGAGGGATTAAGGATTTAAGCATTGAGAGATTAAGTGTTTAAGGGTTGAGGGATTAAGGCTTTAAATGTTGAGGGTATAAGGTTGAGGGTATAGGGTTGAGGTATAGGGTTTTGGGCCCAATGTATAGGGCATAGGTATGAGAATTGGGGGTTGAATTGGTTTAATGTACAGGTTAGAGGATTGAGGGGTTAAGGGTTTAAGGGTTTAAGGGTTGAGGGTTGAGGGTATAAGGTTGAGGATAAAGTGTTGAGGGTAAAGGGTTGAGGTATAGGGTTGATAGTATAGGATTGAGGGTCCAATGTATAGGCTAGAGGTTTGAGAATTGAGGGTTGACCTGGTTTAATATATAGGTTAGAGGGTTGAGGGATTAAGGGATTAAGGGTTGAGGGTTTATGGGTTGAGGGACTAAGGGTTTAAGGGATGAGGGATTAAGGGTTTTTAATTTTTAAGGGTTGAGGGTTTAAGGGTTGAGGGCTTAAGGGTTTAAGGGTTGAGGGTTTAAAGTTTGAGGGATTAAGAGTTTAAGGATTGAGGGATGAGGGTTGAGGGTATGAGGTATAGGGTTGAGAGAGAGAGAGAGAGAGGGAGAGAGGGAGAAAGAGGGAGATGGAGAGAGATTGTGTGTGTGTGTGTGTGAGTGAGAGAGAGAGAGAGAGAAAAAATATGGAGGGAGGGAGAAAGAGAGAAATGCCTAAGAGGGAGATGGAGAGTGAGAGAGAGGGAGAGAAGGAGAAAGAGAGATAGGGGAAAGAGAGGTGTGAGAAAGGTACAAAGGTGAGAGATAGAGAGATGGGGGGAGAGATAGAATGAAATGAGAAAGATAAGTTCACAACTTGAGGGAAAGGCCTAAGAGGGAGATGGAGAGTAAGAGAGAGAGGGAGAGAGGGAGGGAGAGAGAGAGACTTGAGAGAGAGACCTAGATGGATAAAGAGGGATGGAAAGCTACAAAGTGGGTGATTATGAGACATAGAGATGAGAGAGGCAGAGAGCAAGGGAAATAACTATAGAGGCATGAGAGATATAAGGGTTTTTAAAAAAGTAATGAAATGAAATCAAATACCATTTCATATTCAATACTTGGGAAATAAAGGGAGTACATGTTGTTAACTTCCCTTTGAAGATGTAATTATAATGTTTTCATTCTGCAAAAATGTAGAAACCCTTCAGAAGCTTTCCTAGTCTTCAAAGCAAGCAATTCCTCTTGTAAAATTTTAGAAAATTTGAGGTGGTGAGACATATATTACCTTTAAAAAATCTACATCTGCTTGGCGAATGATACTTAATACATTTGATGAGTTCACATCTTTGTCCAAATTCTCTAGCAAGATAACATGTGAGGAAACAAATAACTTGTGTTGATCCTACAACTCTTCTTCCCTTATATGTTGACAATTAACATTCTTTGAAATCTGTCCCATAGCCTTCTCCAAGATATTACATTTTCCTTTGTTATTAACAATTTCCATACCCCCACAATGCAATTTTCTACATGAATTTGATGGCTAGTGATTGAAATGTTTTAAATTTCCAGCATGACTAAGTTTACTTTGTGACTTGTAATTAGTAAATTTGTCTTTTAATGTTTCTAAGAAATCATTTCCATATTCAATATGATCAAATGAGCTAGCAACTAACTCTTTACACGTTGAGTAGCATTCAATGCATACCACTTGGCTACAATAACAAGGAGCTTTACCAACCACATCACAAATATATTTGCCACATTCTACACAATACTCATGACTTAGCCAAAAGTGGTTATAGCATGGGCAAAAATTACTAGAGCATAATTATTTTTACCCACATCTCCTTGGTCCTTTCCATAAGAAATATTCCCTTTTATTGGATTCTTGATTGAATTGCTTTCATCATCTTCAGGTTGTTTTCCTTGGAACTTCCCCATAGAATCTAAAAGGAAAAAATTTATTCCCACACTAGCTTTATTCTCTCTATTATAGGAAACATATTCATCAACATAAAAGTCTAATAAGGGATACTTCCTCTTTTTAGGTGACATGCATGGTGTTTTCAATCCATCTAAAGGTTGTTCACATCCAATGTTTTTGCCACAGATTTGAATACAAATATTATTAGAAAACTCATATGTGGCCTTGGGTTCTCTGCTTCAACACTTTGAGAAAATAGTGGAAGCATGCATGACCCCCTCATTCTTGGTTACATCCCAGTTATTCCATACTTTCATGTTTGGAGGACACACAATTACAATATAAATTTTTTGCATGTCAAAACTCTCATCTCTTCAATTATCACATGAGATGGAATTTTATTACAATTTCCTAACCTTTTTGACTAATCTTCTAAGAATTCTTTATTTCTATTATTTAATATTTACATCCTCCATCCTAGAGAAATAGAGATAGTCATTATCACTATTACCTACTACATTGCCATTAGTACCATAGTTCTTCCCTAACCTAGGGGAGCCATCATCAATCTAGCCTCCAAAAATTCCATCTACAAAGAAATTGGTACCATTTCTCAAAATAGATCCATCCTTGCAATCTACCATAAGAATGGGTATACACAGGAAAATCATTTCTATGATCTAAATATTTTACATCCTTAATTAGAGGGTGCCTTTGAATTTTCCTAGACTGTAATAAATAGATGTTCTCACACTATATGGGTGTCCTTTCTCTTTTATATGGACTAGCAAGCCATAAAAATTCATAGATATAGTTACACTGCTCCTCTCCATCCACACAAATATGTTTGACTTTCGACCTACTCAACTGTAACCAACTACCTTTTGTTAACCATG
The DNA here is from genome assembly GCA_007258455.2 of Sequoia sempervirens. NCBI lineage: Eukaryota > Viridiplantae > Streptophyta > Pinopsida > Cupressales > Cupressaceae > Sequoia > Sequoia sempervirens. The sequence goes on along the minus strand of VDFB02000017.1, from coordinate 87,362,177 downwards.
AATTATTGATACTAAATTATTATTGCTTCAATTTAGGGTGTGTACTGCCCAAAGACATGTACCTAGTGATTTTATGTATAGCATGTATTGCACTATGGACCATATGAAAAATCATGTAAATCACCAAGAGACCCCATTTCTTGGACCCATTTTTTCAAACAGGCCAAGTTAGGTTGCCAATTTCACTGAATTGGCAAGCTAGTGGACCCACTAACTTGCCAATTTAGTGAAATTGGCAGGCCAACTTAGGTTTCCAATTTGACCGAATTGGCAACCTAAGTTGGCCTATTTGAAAAAATGGGGTCTCCCGATGATGTACATCATTGGGAGACCCCATTTCTTGGACCCATTTTTTCAAATAGGCCACTATGTTCCCAATTTCACCGAATTGGGAAGCTAGTGGGCCTACTAGCTGACCAATTCAGTGAAATTAGTAATCTAGCTTGATTTGCTTGAAAAAAATGGGTCAAAAAATGCCAATTTCACCGAATTGGCAGGCTAGTGGGCCTATTTGAAAAAATGGGTCTAAGAAATGGGGTACATCATTGGAAGAACCCATTTCTTGGACCCATTTTTTCAAACAGGCCAAGTTAGGTTGTCAATTTCACTAATTTGGCAACCTAACTTGGCCTGTTTGAGAAAATGGGTCCAAGAAATGGGTCTCCTGGTGATGAAATGGGGTCTCCTAGTGATTTGCATCACTGAAAGATTCCATTTCTTGGACCCATTTTTTCAAACAGGTCACTATGTTGCTAATTTCACTAAATTAGCAAGCTAGTGGGCCCATTGGCTTGCCAATTTAGAGAAATTGGAAACCTAACTTGGCCCGTTTGAAAGAATGGGTCCAAGAAATGAGGTCTCCTGGTGATTTACATCATTGAGACCCCATTTCTTGGACCCATTTTTTCAAACAGGCCACTATGTTCCCAATTTTACCGAATTGGCAACCTAACTTGGCCTACTTGAAAAAATTGGTCCAAGACATGGGGTCTCCCAATGATTTACATCACCAGGAGACCCCATTTCTTGGACCCATTTTTTCAAGCAGGAGACTATGTTCCCAATTTCACTAAATTGGAAAGCTAGTGGGACCACTAGCTTGCCAATTCAATGAAATTGGCAACCTAACTTGGCCTATTTGAAAAAATGGGTCCAAGAATACCAATTTCACCGAATTGGAAAGCTAGTGGGCTTGTTTGAAAAAATGGGTCCAAAAAATTGGAAACCTAACTTGGCCTATTTGAAAAAATCATTAGGGGACACCATTTCTTGGACCCATTTTTTCAAACAGACCAAGTTAGGTTGCCAATTCAGTGAAATTGGTAACATAGTGGCTAGTTTGAAAAAATGGGTCCAAGAAATTGGGTGTCCCGGTGATGTACCCCATTTCTTGGACCCATTTTTCAAATAGGCCCACTAGCTTTCCAATTTGGTGAAACTAACAATGTAGTCTAACTTGTCCTTTTTGAAAAAATGGGTCCAAGAAATGGGGTCTCCCAGTGATGTAAATCATCAAGAGATCCTATTTCTTGGACCCATCTTTTCAAACAGGCCACTATGTCCCCAATTTGATGAAATTAGGGATGTAGTGGCCTATTTGAGAAAATGGATCCAAGAGA
>VDFB02000017.1:87293006-87354969 GCA_007258455.2 Sequoia sempervirens | reverse complement strand
GGAGATAAAAACAAATTAGAGAGGGAAGGAGAGGTAGAAAGAGAGAAGTAGAGAGGGAATGAGGGAGGTTTTGATGGTCAAAATAACACAACATTAAATAGAATATCTCTATTCTATTTCTCCTAAAAAGAAAGACAACATATAGTAATCTAACTCCCAAGGTCCTAGTAGTTGGTTCTCAATTGTGCTTATATCGCCCGATGGTCAATGTAATTGTAATGTTCAAGGGGCCTTTGTTGGTAATAAGGAACAAAACTACATTATATCAACTAACCTATGTTGGGGGGGGTTAAAATAAATATAAAAGATAGATTAGAGCTTTAAAATAGTAGAATATGAATAAAAATTCTTAATATCTAGACATGCATATCAATAATGAGTGTTTCTTTATCCAACCAAAACCACAACATGATGCAATCCATAGAATAATCTACACCATTGCATACAATCATAGTGCTAATTCAAAGATCACAGTCATTCACTAAAACCTTTACTTTAAGATTCAAAACATATCATTCACTCATCATTAAAACCCAAATCAAATAGACATAACAACAATTTCATTCACAAATAATTCAATGAGATAATCTTGAATCTTGTTTTCTCTATTGATTTGCATCAAATAGAATATGTTTAGGCACAAAAAATCACTGGAATACATATTGATTATGATTCATTAATCTTATCAAAGAGGTCCAAAGTTAACATGTAAACTATATAAAACTATAAAATGTATCCAAGTTCAACTAAAATTTCAAAGTATGTGCTAAAAATTCATGAAATCCTAAGACTATGACTCCTATTTTCTATCATCAGGTGGCTAATCTTCCTTCAATAAGCTGAACTTTACAAAATACAGCCCAAAAGTACATAGACATGCCATGTGCAAGTTCCTCTCAATCAAAAACTGAAAAACTCAAGTCCAGCTTGTGTTAAAATACATAAAAATAGGAGAAGAGAGGATGTTGTGTAAAGAGGAGAGTGTTCTATTGCTAGCTCACTCCTACGTTGCATGGTCGAGGATATACTCATCATAACTAGAGAACACTTTTTGAAGGATATCCAAATTAGGCCCATCTAACGAATTGTCCTAAAATTTGATCCTCTTTAACTCTGTAGAAGAAAATTCTTGAATATCCTTTAATTTGATTAATTCCATTCTAGTAGCTTTTACCTCTTCCCTGATGTCTATCAATCTATCCAATAACAAATCATCTCCATCATCTCCTTTTTGCATTACTTCTTCAAATCTACTACTCCACTTCTCCCTCATCTTGTCTAAAGGAAGACCCTCTTTGACTGGGATGTCCAGATTGACCAAAATAGCCACTATTGCATCCAATTCATCAATCTACTAGTTCAAGTCTTTGCTCAATTCTTGGATCTCATTCTTATGCTAATAAATGAACTTGGATTTGAATCTTATTATGCTCACAGTCTTCTCAATAAAATTTGTATTGTCTTCTTCAAGAATTGACTACTGTAGGAGAGTTGACTTGGGCACTTTGTTGATGTCCTTAAGCTTCTTAACATATTCTTTGTACTCTTCATCTTGCCAACATATAGTAATCTAACTCCCAAGGTCCTGGTAGTTGGTTCTCAATTGTGCTTATATTGCCCGATGGTCAATGTAATTGTAATGTTCAAGGGGCCTTTGTTGGTAATAAGGAACAAAACTACATTAGATCAACTAACCTATGTTGGGGGGGGGTTAAAATAAATATAAAAGATATAAAAGATATATTAGAGCTTTAAAATAGTAGAATATGAATAAAAATTCTTAATATCTAGACATGCATATCAATAATGAGTGTTTCTTTATCCAACCAAAACCACAACATGATGCAATCCATAGAATAATCTACACCATTGCATACAATCATAGTGCTAATTCAAAGATCACAGTCATTCACTAAAACCTTTACTTTAAGATTCAAAACATATCATTCACTCATCATTAAAACCCAAATCAAATAGACATAACAACAATTTCATTCACAAATAATTCAATGAGATAATCTTGAATCTTGTTTTCTCTATTGATTTGCATCAGATATAATATGTTTAGGCACAACAAATCACTGGAATACATATTGATTATGATTCATTAATCTTATCAAAGAGGTCCAAAGTTAACATGTAAACTATATAAAACTATAAAATGTATCCAAGTTCAACTAAACTTTCAAATTATGTGCTAAAACTTCATGAAATCCTAAGACTATGACTCCTATTTTCTATCATCAGGTGGCTAATCTTCCTTCAATGAGCCGACCTTTACAAAATACAGCCCAAAAGTACATAGACATGCCATGTGTAAGTTCCTCTCAATCAAAAACTAAAAAAGTCAAGTCCAGCTTGTGTTAAAATACAGAAAAATAGGAGAAGAGAGGATGTTGTGTAAAGAGGAGAGTGTTCTATTGCTAGCTCACTCCTACGTTGCATGGTCAAGGATATACTCATCATAACTAGAGAACACTTTTTGAAGGATATCCAAATCAGGCCCATCTAACGAATTGTCCTAAAATTTGATCCTCTTTAACTCTGTAGAAGAAAATTCTTGAATATCCTTTAATTTGATTAATTCCATTCTAGTAGCTTTTACCTCTTCCCTGATGTCTATGAATCTATCCAATAAAAAATCATCTCCATCATCTCCTTTTTGCATTACTTCTTCAAATCTACTACTTCACTTCTCCCTCATCTTGTCTAAAGGAAGACCCTCTTTGACTGGGATGTCCAGATTGACCAAAATAGCCACTATTGCATCCAATTCATCAATCTACTAGTTCAAGTCTTTGCTCAATTCTTGGATCTCATTCTTATGCTAATAAATGAACTTGGATTTGAATCTTATTATGCTCACAGTCTTCTCAATAAAATTTGTATTGTCTTCTTCAAGAATTGACTACTGTAGGAGAGTTGACTTGGGCAATTTGTTGATGTCCTTAAGCTTCTTAACATATTCTTCGTACTCTTCATCTTGCTTTTCTAGGTCTTTAGCATGCTAGTTCATATTCCCTACCAACTCAAGTCCTACTTCATGAACTTTTAAACCATCAACCAAAATTTCACCAACTTCCTGATTGAGTTTGTGAATCCATTTGTCAAGCATCCCCACCTTGCTCCTCATTTGCACTAAATCATCAACTTCCTTTTTTCTCAATAGGACTGGAGTTTCCGCAGCAACATCTTGTTGAGAGGCATGTGTGGATACATCCTTTAAGAACTTATGTAGCTGATCCAATTGAGCTTTAAGATCATCTTTCTTTTGCTTATCTTTAATCATTCTAGATTTGGTCAAGGAAGCTACAATATCAATGAGATTCATTTGTCGGTTCCTTGTAAGCCTCCCCAAATTCACAGTACCCAATTGGTAATCAATTACCTGAATTTCATCCTTATCCTTATCCACCACTGGGATTGCACACTCAGTAATGATTTCCCTTGCATCTATAAGGTTGGTGGAGTGAAGAACTCTGGCCTTCTTTCTAGGTCTTTCCTTCTCAATTTCTTTCATCATTTCATCCCAATTGAGAGGCTAAGGTTGAACTATCTAATTCTTCTCCAAATATAGTTTCAACCATGTAGGAGAAATAGGAGTAGTGACCACCTATGTTGAAGAAGAGGAAATAGTAGCAAAAGATAAAGGTTGCAATATGGTTGCCCTAGGTTGAGAGTCAACCTCTTTCACATTTTGTTGTTCTGTTTTTGCATCTTCCTATGCAAGTCTTTTAGGCTCTTCTTTATCTCTTTGTTCTTGCAATATTTTAGCTTTATGTTCCTTTTTCAAGCACTCTTCTTTCAACCTCTTCTCCCCATGCATTTGGTCCCTCTTCTTTTCTAGTTCTTTTACATAGTTCCATGCCTCATTAGACTTATGTTCATGCAGAGCAAGTTCATTAGCCTCCCTTTCTCTTTCTAGGCATTCTTTCTCTTCTCTCCTTCTATGTGCTTCCTCCACAGCTTTGAATTTATCCTCAAGGGCTTCTTTCTCTTTTCTTTGGGAAGCCTTTTCCTCCTCAAGGTCACGAATCTTCTATAGCATAGCCAATTTGTCTCTTTCCTCTTTAATTTTGAGCTCTTTCTTTCTTTGCTGCAACTACTATTTGGCCAATTCATCAACCTTGACTTGAGATTCCAACTCTTGCTATTTCAATGCATCAGATTGTTCCTTAGCATCAATCTTTTTTTGTTTAAAAGGTACCTCAACTTGTGTCTTGGCATCTGCTTCCCTTTTGGCATCCCCAAATAGCTTCCATTGGTCTTCTTCAGTTAAGATATGTTCAGTCCCCGTATGCTTAGTCTCATCCAAAGATTCCACCACATGAGTTTCTTTGTTGGATGGGGTAGCCTTAGAATCAATCTCTATGTCATGAATTTCGATCTCAGGCTACTTCTCTTTCAATGCTTCAACTTCTTTCTAGGGAGTTCCCATAGGTATTTCTCCACTTGGATGCTCTGTGGTAAGAGGCTGAGTTGATGCTTCTTCTTGTGCAATAGATGTTGAAGCACCTATTTCTATGGAAATATCTTCCCCATGTGTCTCAGGAAGACCCTGAGCAAGAATTTGAATTTCCTCTCCAGAATTAGGAGGAAAGAACTCTTGGAGCTCCTTAGGAGCTATTCTTCTCTTTGTCCTTTTGTACCCTTGAGTGGTACCTGCTACCATCCTCTTCTTAGAGGTTTGAGCCTCTGGCTCCTTAATCCTCATGATAACCCATTGAATGCTCTTGTCCAATACCAACCTTGCAATCTGTTTTATGTCTATGGACTCTTCTACATTCTAGTCCACTAGATCAAGGTCCCTAGTGCCTATATTTTCTACATCATACTAGGGATCCAAAGTTACCCCATCATCTAATAATGTCTAAGGGATATCTTCCTTTATCCCATACTCAACATGAGTGGGATAGGAAATCTTTCATATTTTCTCCTTCTGAGATCATACTCATCTTGTAAATCCATCCAAAATTCCTCTTGCAAATTGAAGTGTTTGTCAAAGACAATAGGAAGAAGCACCTGCATCTTATATTTAGGATTAAAATTTTTCCTTGAAGTGTACAAACCTAACTTTAAGTAGATTAACTCATCACAAATTTCCTTAGCTGCCACATTGTGTGCACAACGATGTTCACCCAACTTCATGGTGAATTTGTGGCAACTAGTCTTGTGTTTATTGGAAAACTTAAGGTTGACTACTATAGCTTGGTAGATGAACTCCATCAAGACAATCATGTTGCTGCAACACCTGGGCAATAGATAGGGGTGGCCATCAAAACCAAGTAGCCTAAAATAGTTAAATTTTTGGTATTGAATATACCAATGTCCCCACTCTATAATAAAGGCCATGGCCTCTCTGGTCAGTCTATAACAAACATCTCTTGTTAGCTGATTAATGATAACATAGAAAAATGCATCATTAACCCTTTTGTAATGTGACTCAAAGGCCTACAAGGTGAGTTGATCATAATGATCCCACACATTCTTGTGTCATTGGGCTTCTCCCAATATTACTATTGCATTCAATCCAGGAAAGATCCCCCTTCTGGCTGCGACATAAATCACGTAAGGGGTCATGAAGAAACTCTTGATTTCTCTTACTCTAAGCATTTGATTTTGTATGCAATCTAATACAATCATAGGACAATCAAACTATTTCCTACAATCTAGGATAGTATGAATAAATGGAAACATCCATTCCTTGAACTTAGAAGCATCCCTCTTCCCAAACACCCTAGAGAGCATCATTATTATTTTTACAATACCCTTGTAGAATTTTTCCCTTTTAGGTTGGTTAGCAAGCTTAGTCAAAGAATTTTTATCAACTCTCATCCAACTCTTATTCATATGAGTTCTTTTAGTATCCTTCTTATCACTATATAATTTGAGAGCTTCTAGTTCATTAAGCTACCTGGGATTTTGTGGAGTAGGTGCATTAAACATTAATTTGATAAATTGTGGTGTTAATTCAATAATAACATTCCCCTACAAATCCACACATTGATTGGTGGTAGGATTGTATGCTCCAACTACAGTCATTATCAATTTAGGACACTGGACTAATAGGGTAAACATGGTAGCATATGCCAATCCAGATTGGACAATTCTCTGTGTCCTCCCTATTACATCTTCACCAAATGTTTCCAAGAGAAACTCCTCATAACTGAACGGGACCAAGTTTGTATCAATGACGTTCACCCAATTAGAATCCACCTTGCTAGTTGTGAGAGTAGCTTCCCTATGTTCGTATCTCAGGGTGTATGGTAGTTATTCCACCTTGACCTTCTTTGGATTAGCTCCTTTCCTTGAAGTTTTTGTAGGTTGGATCCTTTGAGAGGCCTCTTATGATGCTCCTGACATCTCCTAATCTCTACAATAAACCCCTGTATTAGATGAACAAAAAGCATAAAAATCAATATATTAACCAACATCTTTCTCTGCCTCCTCAAGACAAATTTCATACTTAGCCAAATTTCAAAATTCATCAAAAGTGGAGTCACAAAATATTAAGGAACAAGAACTATTTCAACACAAAGCAGGATTAGGACCAAATCCAAGATGAGACCAGAACCAAAATCAAAATAGAATCTGAACCCAAAACTAATCACCAGTTCCAAGTTAAAAATAATCAGAAGCTGGATCCGACTCCAATTAAGGCCAATTCTGAAGACCAAAATTAACAATAATCAAAAGCTAGATCACTTTGGGAAGGAACCCCAATGCAAACATCCATGGGACAAGTATGCTCCTGAGTTTGCTTCTGCCAATTTTAACATGAAAAACAAAGCACTTTACTTGAAGATGTCGTCACATGGATTTTGTAAGGAAATCCAAATAGACGGGCTTGACCTCACCCCTTAACCACATAAAGACCAATGTTTAAACCTAGGGCTGGATATTTTGTAAAGGTTGTCGAGCAAACCCTAGTTTGCACGAAACGTCAACTCAGAAAAATTAGGGCATCACAAACCCAATCATGGAAATCATAGAATCGACATGGAAGAAATATCTAAGGGGTTTCCAAACAAATTCAAACACATTTAACACACAAAAGACCCAACCAAATCAAACCCTAGTTAGAAACTAGGGCTTGAAAAAATGGAAAACAAAACAAATGAAAAGAAAGAAAAGCAAATGGAAAACATAAAAGACAAAACAAAACCAATAAGAAACAAATGAAAAATCAAAGATTCATAGAAAAAGGTTCTGTAAACGTGCCAAAACACAATGAGCAAGAACACGAAAATGAAACAACAAAACACAATGGGAAAAGAAGAGAAAAGAATCCCTACCTTGAAACACTAACCAGGAAAGATTGAAACTTGAAAATATTCACTCACCGACATGCCTCTGCAATCAAATTGCTCCTCTTGTAGTTACCTTGGCTCTAGTTTGCTAAAATGACTTAGAAAATAATGATAATGAGCCTGTTAACGTTGATTAACATTTTGGAAATCCTTTCGCGCTTGTGAGGAGGCTGCAATTAATGCAATAAATGTGGTTAGTCAGAGGCGGAGCAAGCAACATAAATGAACAGTTAACTCCTGTAAACACCAAAGGTAGGGTAGATGTGGACCCGGATCTGGAATAGAACAAGAAAGTATTTAACAAGTTTCTCACCAAACTCCAAACCCAGCTTCGGTTCCATGACCAAAAAAATGATGAAGGGGAATGGGGGCAGGAGTGGAACCAAATCCAGAATAGGAAATTTTAAAAATTTCCAAGTTCAGCTCCGATTCTGATTCTAATCCTGACAAAGGAACAAAAACTGGGACAAAAACAACAAAGCGAAGGGAAGCAAGACTAGAATGAAAATTGGACTCGACCCAAACAAAAATAGAAATGACAACAAAAAGCAAACAAGCGGAGTCTGAATTGGGATGTGTGTATATGAAAATATGATCAATTATAAATGAATTCAAACACATATCAATAAAACATTAGATCGAAGAAACTAAAAGGAAAAAAAACTGTAAATGGTAGCTTCCTCGAAATCATCTTATTTCTCTCTATCTCCAACGTTTTGTTGTTTCCAGTTGCTCTCAAACTTAGCAGATCAAGCTCAACAAAATGGACAACTGAAGAATGAGATATAAATGAAATGCATACTATGCTACATGCAAGATTATGCTAGGATACGAATGTTACTAAAATGCTAAAATGCAAGAATGCAAGCATAATTGTGCATATGTTCGTGTGTTCATCGTGTGTTGTAACCAGTGCTTGGATTTGCACCTGTATTTATAGAGTTTTTCGAGGATTTTGATTGGCTAAATTGACCAATGACTGTGATAATTCTTGATAGATCGAACGGTCGAAGATGGATGAGACTGAAGAGAAAAATAGAAGAAAATGAGTAAAACAAGAGTTTTCCATTTTCGTGGAAGAGATAAGATGAGATGATTTAAAAATCATCTTTTTTAAGAAGAAAAATGGAAAGATTCTGATAAGATAAATAATGAATTATCTAATTCAATTATTTATTTATGAGTGCATGTTGATTTTTTCTTAACTAAATAAATATTTAATTAAGATTTTGAGGAAATCAGAAGATTTCATAATTAAATGAAATATCTAATTATGATTTGAAGAAAGCAAAAGATCTTTAATTAAATAAAATATTTAATTAAATTTGAAGGAATGACATGTGTTACGAGATTAATTAAATAAAATTATTTAATTAATTGGGGGAAAGTTTAAAATAGAAACAGAGATATTTAAATTTAATTAAAAATATTTAATTAAATTTAAGAGATGATAATTAACTTAAATAAATAAAATGAATTTATTTAATCTAGTCAAGTAGATATGTAAAATAATCAAATAAAATGAATTTATTTAATTATGGTGGGAGAATAATGAATGAATAATGTAATTAAATTAATTAAAATTAATTACCTATAGAAGACTTTAGAGGAATTAATTAAATAATAAATATTTAATTAAATGTGAGGATTATTTAGATATGACCAATTTTATGCACATACATTTTGCCCCTCTTTGAAGTGATGTGTGAAACGCCTTGCTTCAAAGAAAATAAATTTTTTGTTGCTATGATATGTTTTTGATGCCGATGCTGATGATGCCCCCTTAGGAGGTAAATCACAGATGATGATTCAGTGATTTAACTAGTGATAAATTGATGTAAAAGATGCCCTTAGTGAAACATAATGGAAATGTCATAAAAAACCCTCCTAAATTGACCCATATAAGGTAAAAGGGGGGAAAGTAATAGTCATTTGCACCCTTTTACTATAGTGATTTTTATGCTCTGACAGTGACTGAGCGAGATGCCGATTCCATATCACACACACAGATTCGAGCAGGCACAGCGATTTCAGAGACCAGCAGTGTATGGACCATCGGTGAGTCGATTAAACCCCTTTGTGATTCAAATTTTTGTGAATTTAATCATTTTTTTTACATTTTTCATGCAGTTTTAGTTTTTAAAATGTCGTTTTAGTGTATATGACTATCTGTTGTAGCGCATTCGAGAAATTTTCTGTAGCACATATAGGGTGTTCTTTGGTGCATATAGGTGTAGGACAAAATTTAGGTTGTCTAGCGCATACGAAGTGTACATTAGCGCTTATAGGGTAGAAACCTGGCTAGAAAACTTTAGCGCATCTAGGGCACGAAGTCGTGCATTTAGGGATTAGTGCATCGAGGGTATGAAGTAGCGAATCCACTGGGTTTCTTAGCACATCTAGGGTTTAGTGCTTATAGGGAAAACTTTAATGCTTTTAGGGTGCAAAACCACGCATACGGGGTTTTAGCGCTTTTGAGGTAAACTATAACGCTTTTGAGTTTGAGCGCATCGGAGGTGCAGATTAGCACATTTGGGAAATTTTTTGGAAGAATGCCATTGTGATGAAAAATGATGGTGTATATTGCTTCTTTGGTCAATAGATAGGTAAATTATTTTGCCATCATGCTAATATGGATAGAAATGATAGAAAATCTGATGATTGATTTATAACTTTGCTTCCCAAAATAGAAAACAAAGAGTAAATGTCTGCTAAATTTTCTTTTGATGATAGAAACCAAATAGTAATATGATGATAGAGTAGCTTGATTTGATATTCAGGTAGATAGATGTAGCAGTGGTTGCATGGTATGATTTACTTAGATAGGGTACTTGATATGGGTCATTGAGATGGGTCATTTGATATGGGTCACTTGATATGGGTCACTGATATGGGTCATTTGATATGGGTCACTGATGTGGTTTTCTTGATAGATAGAGCACATGATATGAGTCATTGTGATATGAGTCTTGATTAATTGTCCTTGTGATGACCAAAAATAGGAGGTGTTTGACAACCTCCAGAGTAGAGAGAGGTTCTCGATATGCTGGGATCGGATAGGAGAGTTGACTCCTGCAGAGGTAGAGTGGATAGGTGCCTACAGATTAGGATCCTTGTTGACTATCCTGCGAGGGATTCCATTCAATAGGGGGTTGTTGACTGCACTGGCTAAGAGGTGGCATTCGGACCATAGCACCTTTCATTTGTCAACTGGTGAGATGACCGTGACACTAGAGGATGTATACAGGATTCTAGGGATTCCTATGGTAGGTGCCCTTGTGGTTTATGACCACAAGGAGATAGGCAGGATAGAGGCACTGAGGAGGATCTATGGGGACATGTCCATAGCAGGATATTGGGCAATGTGGGTGGACTTCAGTAGATATCTAGCTTTAGTTGTCATGCTAGTTGCATTTATTGGAGGCTTCCTTGGATCGGAGCATCGGTCAAAGGGATTCTTAGCTGGTTGGGGGAGGATGCTGGAGTGGATGATTACTCAACCATGGAGGTATTCCTGGGGGAGCTGTATTTTGTCCCACTTATAACACGATCTACATTAGGTGGTGTACAAAGGGTCGACAAGTTTGGCTAGTGGTGTGATGTTGCTTCAGATCTGGGCATGGGAGCATATTGCAGTTATGAGGCCAGCATGTGCCAGGGTTAGGCCACCAGGTAGACCATATGTATATGCGTATTCAGGTGCACTTGTCCAACCCAAGCTAGGCAAGTTGGAGTATTGGCGGCATGTGCTAGATGATGTAGACGCAGTGATATGGAGGCCGTTTGGAGATTGTGAGCCTTGGGACATAGATCATTTAGAGATGCCATTTTTTGCATACCCCAATATTTGATAGGACGCACCCCATTCATTATTGAGTGATTTTTGGCACTACGGGTTTAGAGATAGTATGGATTCATGCAGGGGATGCCACAGGGCATCACTCATTATGGGCAGCACAAGGATGGTCCTAGATAGGGCCATTGCATTACATATCAAGTGGCCTATGTAGAGTATACGGGCTTGTAGTATGAGGTATGGGCATATAGGCCAGAGGTGATAGATGTCAGGATGTCAGATGAGTACCTGGTGTACTTCCATACACATCATTTCCCACAGTTCACATACCAAGATGAGCTAGGGCCTATTGTAGTGGCACAACAGCCAGAGGCAGAGAGACAGGAGGGTGTGGCCGACGGAGAGAAGGTAGTGGGTGGAGGAGAGGAGGAGGAGGAGGTTGGTGATGATGAGGAGGAGGTTGACAGGGATGATGATAGCCTTGATGATGGGGATGATGGGAGAGATGGTGGATGGGAGGCAATGAGGCAAAGATTTGATAGCCTAGCTAGTGCTCAGATTTTACAGCAGCCCAGATTTGGTGGTAGACCACAGACTGTTATCAGAGTATCCTCCTCATAGTAGCAGGCGCAAATAGATATGCTGTAGTCCCAGGTGTGGGTGGTACAGGGTTAGCTAGGTTAGGCAAAGAGTGTGATAGCGTAGTTATAGGAAAAACTTGTACATGCACAGGTAGCTTAGCCTTCCCTAGACCCACATATAGCTCAACTGATAACAAAGAGGGATGCTTTTAAATGGAGGGTAGCAGAGGCCGAGGGTGTTGCTCAGAGGCTCATGGGCACTGTAGAGAGTGCATCCTTGTGGGAGGTGATTGCAGAGGGCATAGAGATGGTGAGGGAGGTAGAGTATTACCATGTGAGATACGAGGAGTTATGTCCGCTTGAGCACAAAGAGCCATTCCTACAATCCCACATGAGGACCAGGAGTAGATCACAGACACGCACATAGAGCCTAGGGGTTATCGAGCCTTGGTGGGATCTCGATGCAGGTACCAGTGGCAGGCCACCTCCTTCCAGACCAGCTCCATTAGGGGCATCGACTAGCTAGTTTGTGATGTATACCATTTTTGGAGCATGTATATGCAATTTTTGATCATATCCCATGTATTTCTCTTTAGAATTTTGCGGTTTCTTTGGACATTGGACATTGTATTTTTTTTGATGAGTGATGATATGTAGCGGCGATAATTTTTGATGATGTGATGTGTATTTATGAGATGATTTATATGGTGACTATCATGATTTTTTTTTATTATGTGATATGCATTTATTTCTATATGTTATGAATTTGGTATGCATTTTAATGATTTGATGACTAATGTGATATGCCGGATAGTTTGATATGATGTATGTATGATGATGAAAATGAGTGATGATGCATACTAATGATATTATGTAGGTGGTTGACTTACGATGTGACTATGTCATGGGATTTATGATATGTTGTGTGGAAAATGATATGAAAATGCATATATGTAATGTTTGTTTTTGGATTTTCAAATGCAAGTAAATAATGATAATATGATGAAAAATGAATGTTGTGTTTATGATATGCTTTATGAATTCGTAATATGAATGAAATATGAAAATGATAGGATGATAAACGAGATGAGATGAATATGATGTGACAAATGATATGAAATGAAATGATTAATAATAATGTGATGTATGATAAGATGATAAATGGTAAAGGATATGAAATGATAAATGATATGATATTGATAATATGAAATGATAATGGTAAATGATATGAAATGATAAATGAGATGATAATGATAATATGAAATGATAATGAAATGATAAATGAGATGATAATGATAATATGAGATGATAACGAAATGATAATGGTAAATGATATGAAATGATAAATGATATGATAATGATAATATGAAATGATAACAAAATGATAATGGTAAATGATATGGAATGATAATGAAATGATAATGCTAAATGATATGGAATGCTAATGAAATGATAAATGGGATGATAATGATAATATGAAATGATAACGAAATGATAATGGTGAATGATATGGAATGATAATGAAATGACAAATGAGATGATTATGATAATATGAAATGGTAACGAAATGATAATGGTAAATGATATGAAATGATAAATGATATGATAATGATAATATGAAATGATAACGAAATGATAATGGTAAATGATATGGAATGATAATGCTAAATGATATGGAATGATAATGAAATGATAAATGGGATGATAATGATAATATGAAATGATAACGAAATGATAATGGTGAATGATATGGAATGATAATGAAATGATAAATGAGATGATAATGATAATATGAAATGGTAACAAAATGATAATGGTAAACGATATGGAAATGATAATGAAATGATAAATGATATGATAATGATAATATGAAATGATAATGAAATGATAATGGTAAATGATATGGAATGATAATGCTAAATGATATGGAATGATAATGAAATGATAAATGGGATGATAATGATAATATGAAATGATAACGAAATGATAATGGTGAATGATATCGAATGATAATGAAATGATAAATGAGATGATAATGATAATATGAAATGGTAACGAAATGATAATGGTAAATGATATGGAAATGATAATGAAATGATAAATGATATGATAATGATAATATGAAATGATAACGAAATGATAATGGTAAATGATATGGACCGAGAATGAAATGATAATGATATGATAAAGGTAAAGGATATGATAATGATAAAGAATTGGAATGATATGAAATGATAATAGATCCTAAGTGATATGAAAATGAATGGAAAATGATAGATGATAGGACCTAGATGAAATGATAATGAAGATGAAAGGTGAAACAAATATCCGAACGTCCTCCACAAATAGTTCAAAGAGACACGACAGCTGTTGATGTTTTTGTTAGCCCTTTCGAAGAAAACTCTGATGCAAATCCAGTATGCAAATATGCACAATGACCTAAAATGAAATGCAATGAAATGAAACAAAACAATTTGTTGAGCTTGTTGTTATTTTTCTTGAATCATCATAGAGAAATTTAAAATGTTGGAAGTATGTACAAGCATCAGAGGGTAAATTAGCACCAATGATGACCTGAGTACAACTTTCATGATTTTTGATATAGCAAGTAAACACAAGCATCAAGGTATAATTAAACTGAGATAACCTAAGCATTTCTTGTATAAACAGACAAAGATTAACCACCTTCTGATGCAAATGTGGAACTTTCGTCAATGATATTGCTTTGGAAATCATGTCTCACGACATATTTGCAACAGATGGATAGTTAACCTCAAGATAATAGACAAAGAAAAATCATTCTCCTTCCTCGCTACTCTAGTTCAGTACATCATCGAGTGTGCTCCAGAGAGATGATATCAAAAATTAAACAACCATTATTCAAAATTTAGTATTGCTATGCCAATCATTATTCAGATTTTAGATCATCTAGATATGAGTCATGATATGGTACTTAGCTAAAAACTGTTGTTTTTGGGATCAATGATTGGATAGTTGTGCATAAGGTTTGTTTGTTTGTTTCATTTGTACGATTGGATTTGATGTCATTGTCTAACTTGTTTTAGTAAAACCTAAACATTGATTCCCCCCAGTATGTCAACATTTGCCCCCAGTATTGATGCAACTTGCTGAAATGAATATGTACAATAGTCAAGCCATGGTAGGACATTATCGCTCTAGGCAAATGATGACAACATGATGCTAGTATGATCCTAAGATGATGGAAAGGTGCATGAAAAAGAAGGTTGAGAAGCCAAGTGTAGAACATGAACTAATAGATGGAGAGCTACAAATAGCATTTGTTTTCCAGATTTTCACTATTTGTTTTTATTGCATTTTTCTTGTCAATAGACAGCTTGTCGCTAGGGTTTTTTTTTTTGGTCGATACTGAGATGCCTGTTTGCCAGGTTTTCACCAGGGTAACCCTTTTTTTAGGACATTTTCTACCATTTTTGGATTTTTTTAGGACCTTTTCTGCTATTTTTGGATTTCTTCAGGACCTTTTCTGCTGTTTTTGGATTTTTTCTGGACCTTTTCTAATTTTTTTGTATTTCTTCAAGACATTTTATGTTTTTTTTGGATTTTTTCAAGACCTTTTTTGATTTTTTTGGATTTCTTCAGGACCTTTTCTACTATTTTTGGATTTTTTCAGGACCTTTTCTGCTGTTTTTGGATTTTTTTGGACCTTTTCTGATTTTTTTATATTTCTTCAAGACATTTTCTACTATTTTTGGATTTTTTCTAGACCTTTTCTAATTTTTTTGTATTTCTTCAAGACATTTTCTGGATGATGCTAACTGTTTTAGATGTAATACTTCTTCAGGTGCATACTATTGATGGGTTCATCAAATAGATCCCCTTCTGGTGTTAACAACTTGTACGCTCCTAAACCGTAGACTGCGATAACCACATAAGGACCTAGCCAATTTAGTTCAAACTTCCCTTTCTTTTCTCTGTCTTGTTGGTTTCATGGATTTTCTTTTAGAACCAGATCACCAACTCAAAAAGTACATATCTTGACTTTGTGATTATAGTTACGAGACATCATCTATTGATATGCTTTCAAATGATCAGCTACACTTTGTCTCTTTCATCTAGGAGTTTGAGCTCTTGGAGTTGGGAAACTCTATATTAGCTATTGTGAGGTCCTTTAGTGATACTTTGAGTGATGGGATTTCAACTTCTAGAGGAAGAATGGCTTCTACTCCATAGACAAGAGCAAATGGTGTAGCTCCTGATGGCGTACAAACACTGGTTTTGTAGGCCCATAAGGTAGGATTGAGTTGAACATGCCAATCCTTCCTTGAATCATTCACAGTCTTCTTCAAAATTTTCAATATTGTTTTATTTAAGGCCTCTACTTGGCCATTCCCTTGTGGATAGTAGGGTGTAGAATATCTGTGTTGAATGTGAAATCGCTCACAAAGTTCATCAACATCCTGATTCTTGAATGGTCATCCATTATTAGTAATAATGGAGTTGGGAATGCCATACAGACAAATAATATAGTTTAGTATGAATGATGATATTTGTTTGTCGGTAACTTTAGTTAGAGGTACTCCCTCAATCCACTTAGTAAAATATTTTATAGCTGTGATGATGAACTTATTGTTGGTGTAAATGGCTGAAGTTCCTATGCAGGAGCATGAATGATATTCCCATGAATCTGGCATTTTGAGCACATTTTCACAAAAGTGAATGATTCCCTCTCCATTGTAGGCAAGTAGTAACCCATTCTAATAAATTTTTTGGATAAGGTCAGTCCACTTGAATGAGTACCATAGATGCCACCATGAAATTCTTGTAAAGCTTTGTCAGATTCATCACGTTCAACACATCGAAGTAACGTACCATCAAGACCACGATGATAAAGGGTGTCAGCGATAAGGGTATAGTGAGAGGTTTGACAAATAAAATTTCATTTTTGGTTATGGGATAGATTAGGTGGTAAGATATCATCTTTTAAGTAAGCATAGATTTTTCCATACCAAGGTGAATCAGATCCCACCAAGTGGCAAATGATTTGGCTTTCAGGAATGTCATAGGTAGGTGTAAATGATTGTTCCACCAAAAATTCATAGCGAGTCTAATTTTCTAGGAGTTGTAACAATGATGTGATCATAGCCATGGCATCAGCTGCTTTGTTATCAATCCTTGGAATTTGTGTGAATTGGATGTTCACAAAATACTTCTTGAAGTCATCCACCATCTTTTTATATGGCAACAGTTTATCATCCTTGGTCTAATAGTCAACATTGATCTGATCAATGACTAACTGTGAGTCACCATACACTTGTAGTTTTGTAATCCTCGATTCCAGTGCTATTTTAAGTCTAGTGATTAATGCTTCATATTCAGCTATGTTGTTGGTGCATGGAAACATCAACCTATATGATCAAGGAATGGTGTGTCCTTGAGGGTTGACAAAAATTATGCCTGCCCCTAATCCATGTTGAGTAAAAGAGCCATCAAAATATAAGGACCATGTTTGTTTAGACTCTGTAGTAAAGACATCAGCATCTAGAAATTCTATGTGTAGAGGGTGGTCTGCTTGTAGGGGTGCTTCAGCTAGTTGATCAGTGATAACTTGTCCTTTAATTGCCTTGTGATCAACATAATGGATGTCAAACTCACTCAAAATCATTACCCATTTTGATAGTCTCCCTGTCAATGATGCTTTGCTTAACAGATACTTTAGTGGATCAATCTTTGAAACAAGATTGATTGTATGTGTTAACATGTAATGCCAAAATTTTTGTGAAGCAAAGACTACTGCTAGACAAGCCTTCTTGATGGAAGTGTAGTTGAGTTCATGGCTTGTTAGCATTTTGTTGATATAATAAATTGTACATTCCTTCCCTATACGGTCTTCTTGTGCTAGCAATGCACCCAAGGATTTTTCTGTTGCAGCTATATACAAAATCAACGGCTTGTCTAGATTTGGTGGTACTAGGACTGGTGGAGTCATTAAGTGCTATTTGATTTGTTAAAAATCCAGTTCACACTTGTCATCCCATTTGAAAGGAACATTTTTATGCAATAGATGTGTGAAAGGTAGACTTTTGTCGGCCAGTTGTGCAATGAACCTCCATATAGATTGAAGTCGTCCCTACAATGATCTCAATTAACTGATGTTCCTTGGTGGAGTCATTTCCATAATCACTTATATTTTAGTAGGATCTAATTCAATTCCTTTTTTTGAAACAATGTACCCCAATATTTTTCTAGATTTGACCCCAAAAATGCATTTCTTGGGATTGAGGCGAACTTTGAAGTTCTTCAATCTTGTAAATATTTTATACAATATTTCCAGATGTCCTTCTCTAGTGTATGATTTCGCCAATATCTCATCTACATAATCTTCCATGAATGTGTGCATCATGTCATGAAATATTGTAGTCATGGCTCTTTGATAAGTAGCCCCAACATTCTTTAGACCAAAAGGCATGACATTCTAATAGTAAGTTCCCCATGGACATGTAAAAGCTATTTTCTCCTGGTCTTCGGGTGTGATCTTGATTTGATTATAACCAGAAAAACCATCCATTAATGAATACATGGCATGACTAGCTATCAGATCAACTATAGTGTCGATGTTTGGAAGTGGGAAGTCATCCTTAGGACATGCTTTGTTAAGATCTCTAAAATCTGTGCATATTTTGACACTTTTATCTAGTTTCGATACAGGAACAATGTTAGAGATCCATTCTACATAGTCGATTGATCTTATGAAGCCCACATCAAGGAGTTTTCTCAGTTCTTCTTTAACCAACAATGCAACATGGGGGTGCATTTTTCTGAGTTTTTGTTTCACAGGCTTAACCCTTGGTTTGATAGACAAGTAATGCATGATAAGATCAGGATCAAGACCTGGCATGTCCGCATAAGACCAAGCAAAGTTGACTTCATTTTCCCTTAGAAATTCCATGAACTCTAGTACTTCTTTCTCTATCATTGATGTGGCTAACTGTAAAATCCTTGGTTTGTCTAAAGTTTCAAGGTTGACCGCATTTGTGGGCTCAATCAAAATAGGCAATCACTCATGGTAGTGCTCTGGCAGAGTGTCAAGATTCCCATCATTTGGTACCTTAAAAAGGTTTTCACCATCTAATACACTCTTTATTTTATCTTTTGTTTGATCTAATACTACCAGATTCTGGTTTTCACCATTAGATCTTTCTTTTTGATTTTTAATTTTGTAGCTAGGAGACTTGACACCCTCTTGATTAAAGACTTTATGTCGAAAATCACTGGTGGAACAATCATTTATGTCATATACGGAAAGGAAGTTTACGATAGCTTCGTCATTTGGAAACATAGGTATAATGATAGGTTTGGATGAATCCCAATCAATGAGATCAGGATATATCAAAGGTATCAGATTGTCGGTTTGTGTGAAATCGGCGATGGTTATGGTCATAATGGAGTTGACCGTAGGATCTGAGATATGAGGTGGATCAATGATGATACTATCCTCATGATAGCCTTGTTCATTTAAGTCTAAATCAGTATCACTAGAATCATAGACAATTTGCAGTTTAGATTCTTGTGGTTGGGACCCTGACCCTTCACCTTCGATTAGAGTAGGGGTATACTTGTGTATCACGTCAATATTTTTATCCCTCCAAAACTCATTATTGTAAATGGTATCCCATTCATATTCAACAAAGTCTATGTTAGAGTTATTATCCATGAATTTTTGAACTATTGCTAAACATGCTTATCGTGAATCTGAACCTTCTTACAATGTGAAGACAGTGCCATGCAGTTGTTTGGATGTTCTTTCTTTTGAGGTAGTATCATAACCTAATCCAGTTTTATCTTTTGCAGCAAGTCCTAGAGGATTAATAGGTTCAACTACTCCTTTTCTTTCCTCGATGGGACCCTTATCATAGCCCATCTTCTGCATGATAGAATACCCTTTTACATGTTTCTCTGTTGGTAATTTTACATTAAAAATTTCATCTTCATCTTTATAGAGTCAGTTTAGAATTTCCCTATCCTCAGGATCTTCCATGGGGAATTTTTATTTGATGAATTGTCCATTAAACTTTGTAATTGGCTCTGTTGGTGGTTGTGTTGATGTCGATGCTGCTGATATTTGATGTTGTGTGATAGAAGGTTGTCCATGTGACTGAGGATATGTGGATAAATTAGCGAGATAGAGAGAGTATTCTCCAACTTCGTGGTCTTTGAATTTCAATTTCTTGTCAAAACTATTGGCTAACTGACTGATTTGTGTGTCAATCTTTAGAGAAGTACTAGCATGAGCTTCTCTATTGTTAGGAACCAAAGTATCTTGACTAGTTTTGATATTAGCACAAGTCTAAATATTTGAATTGTTAGCTAATATTGTGATTTCCTGTCCATCATAAGGAAATTTAAGACATTGATGATATGTAGATGGGACAGCTTGCATTTCATAGATCCAAGGATGATCCAACAAGATGTTGTATGCAAGATCACGATCTAATACTTGACAGAAAGTATTTTTGATTACAGGTCCTACTCTGATTGGTAGCATTATTAGACCCTTGGATGCTCTTTCTTCATCATCGTAGGCTTTTATGGTAATCTTTCTTCTAAAATCAATGGAGTCCTCAAAAAATCCCAAATCCTTGACCAACTTCATAGTATATATTTTTAAACCAATGCCTCCATCTATTAGAACTCATCTGACATGAAACTTGTGAACCATGACCTCTAAATATAATGATGAATTGTGAGGATGAGTTATGGAAACGTCATCTTTTTCAGAGAATGAAAGGAATGTGGGTGAGGAAAAGTGTCTTGCCATAGCTTGAAATTGGTCCACATCCAAATCAGTGGATACAGTTGTTTCAAAGAGGGCCTTTTTGAGAATTTCTTTATGTGCTGGGGAAATCTTCAAGAGTTCTAAAATAGAAATCTGAGCAAGAGTTTTCCGAATTTGGTTTACTAAATCATATTGATGTTGAGGTGTAGGTCTAGTGGATTTTGAGGAGACACCCTTTAAGAAAAATTTAGCTTGTGCCCTTGTTGTTGCATTAACCTCTCGATATTCCATCTTTTCCTTGACTTTTATAACATTGATCCTCTCATCGTCCATGTAAATATGATTAATTATTGGATCCTCAATATGATTCACATTTTTTTGAGAAGACTTACCTTTTTGATAGTTAGGCAAAGGATTGCGAAAATCTTGGTGGTCTTCATTTGATTTTTGATGTCCTTCTATTGTGATGATGTAATTGTCGATTAATTCTTGAATAGTATTCTTTAAGGCTTGACAGTTATTTGTGCGATGACCTTTGCACCGATGGTAGTCACAATCGTATGCCTCGTTCCATGATGGAGGCTTCACACTGGGTTCATAGTTTTGATGAGGTGGCAAGGTAACGACATTTTTGGCCATCAATTCTTTGAGCACAGATTCCAAGGATTGACCTATTGTAGAATAAGTTCTTCTATGAGAAAAGAATGAAAATCATTTGTGGATTTGTGTTCAAGGTATTCCCTAAGGAGTTATGATTGTTATTAGTTCCTCGGTAACCTTGATTGTTGGTAGTCCCTTGATTGGGAGTAGAATAGTGATTTACATTGTTCCTCAAAGGAGGAGGATTATTCCCTTGATTTGTAATCGAGTTGACATTGTTCTTGCGAGTTCTTGGAGTACTAAGAACAAATGGCTTGGTCGAGACATGATTTGCATCAACAAAACCATCATTCACCATGTTCTTGTTGCGAGTCCAAAATTTAGACTTGTCTAGATTGTTGTGATGATTAGATGAGCTAGGATTGTCTTTGTCATGTTTGATTACTCCTCTTTTGACCAAAGCACCTTCAATGGTTATGGCATCTTCAATCAATTTCTCAAAAGAAGGAGGACAATGTAAGTTCAAATGATAGCTCATTTATGAATTCAAGCTGTTAATGAAGGTATCCATCTTTTCCTTTTTAGGAATAGGATGTGGATATCTAGCGAACATTCTTCTCCATCTCTAAAGAAAAGTGATAAAAGGCTCACCAAGTTTTTGTGCTACTTTGCAGAGATCTATCATAGTGATTTGGTGTTGGATGTTGTATGCATATTGTGATATAAATAGATTGATTAATTCTTCAAATGTCTTGACAAGAGGTGTGATTTTTGATAGCCATTCCATAGACTGACCTCCAAGACTCCTGGGAAACAAATGCATCAAGTAAGTATCCTGATGAGTAAATTATAATGTCATGTTTCAGAAGTCTCTAACATGATCGATTGGATCCGATTTCCCATTATAGCGATCAAATTTTGGAATTTCAAAATGTTTGGGAAATGGAATCATGTTGAGACTTCAATCGAAAGGATAAGGACAAATATCCTCAAGAGTATATTTCTTTGTGGTGGTTCCCCCTTGTAAGTCTTTAACTTTTCCTTGAAGTGCCTTAATTTGTTAAGTCAAAGCACTAAGATCAGATGGGGGTGTTGCTTCAGGTTTGTTCTTCAAAATCTCAGTATCAAAGTCAAGTGGCAATTTAGCTCCTTGGTCAGCTACGTAGAGGAAATATTTTTCTTTATCGTGTTGCAAGATCTTTTCTATGGCTTTGTAAAATTTGGGATCTTGTTCAACTTCTCTAAGGTGGCATTCATCCTCATGTTCATCATCACTATCTACAGGAGTATTGTTTATGGATTTGTACTTGTGGAAGGGATTTTCTTCTCTGTTATCCATGTCATTGTTGAAAAGTGGATTACAACTCATACTGTAGAGAGGATTACTGGTTTCACCTTCTTCTTGAGTGTTTTGAGTATGACCTTCTTGTTGGATTTCCTCCCTTGATTTGATGTATTGAGATCTTGTGAAGATAGGCATGTGATTTTGAAGAAATCTTCTAAACTTAGATCACAGTTTTGATGAGTGTGACAATGATGATATCTTGATCTGATAAGATGGGAATCTTATGATATGATCAAATATGTTTCCTAATTTTTTATTATGGCTTCCGATGATGAAGGATGTCAGAATCCTGTTGGGGAAGTTGAATCAATAATCAAAAAAATTGTTTTGGAAGGTGCACTCTTAAAGATTTGATCTTTGTTTTTGAAGGAAGAATTCAAGATCACTAGAGGATTTGACTAGAATTTGAGGGATACTCAATAGAAGGTTGTGGTATATTATCAAACTCCAGAGGTTGATTAAGATTATGTCATTGAGATAGAGCTAATATTTGATAATAAGCTTGAGAATCCAAGGGATCTACATCATACTCGTCAGTGAATCCTCTAACAAAGTCTTGGTATCTATGAAGAAATCCATGGAAATGAAGCAATACATGTTGACTTTTGTACAAAAATTTTCTTCTTAGCAATGTTCTCTTGTACCCTAAATTTTTCTTGGGTTTCTTGATCCTATTGGAAACTGATTTCATGACAAAATTTGTTGATTTCCACTCTCTAAGCATGGGAAAAGTATCACTATGCTTATTGGACCAAAGATATGAATAAGTTTTTAATGATTTCAGTTGTTGTTTTTCATGTTCATTTTGGATGATCTTTTATCTGATTTAATATGATGGAAGACACAACAAACATTCTAAAAAATAGTTGTTTTTAAAACCATATACTAACATGAATTGTTTGATCAAGAAAATGTTTTCAATGAATGTTTACACAGGTTTAGCACATGAAAGAAAATTCAGGAATACTCACTCTTAATAATCAAGTAGGTCATTCTAGTAATCAATAGCCCACATCTTAGAACTGCGTCGACTCACATAACCGTGTCACCCCCGAAGGGGCACCCATGTTTTTGTCTTTTCTAGGTGCGTACTCAGAGTGACGGAAGTGGATACCAGATCCCCTGAGAAAATGGTGCTTGGAAGTTATATGGTGAGTGTCTTGGGGGAGGATTCTTCCCTCCCCTTGCACTATGATTATTAGAATGTTCGGAAACTAACTTCAGCTAGCCACTACACTAGGTTTGTAGTAAGGGTTTCCATTCAGTGCGGCAATAATAAACTCCCTCAGGAGACCTCCCAACCTTTAGAACAAAGCATTGGGGATGGTTATCTTGCACACTACCAAAAAAAGAGGGTTTCCCCAAATTTTCTTTAAATTTTATAGTGGGGCGGAATAGCCTAGCTTTGGCTTGAACCCACTTGAGTCGTTCCCATAGGGTGAGTACTTTTTCCCACTATGGCAGGCTCTCTAGAGGATGTAATTAAAGCAGTAAAATTGCATGAAATTGAAAAGGAAAGTCTAGTATTTTGATCACCTAATTAAGGGGAGAGCATAGACCTATTGCCACAGATAAAGCAAACAAATGTTCCTTTTAAACTCCAAATCACAATGATCTAATCTAAGTGAAAATATTGCTTCACATAAACAAGTTTTTTTCAATTTTAACTGCAAGATCATTGTGTGGTGACTATCCTAGATTGATTCATTTTAAATTCCATGTCTATCTTAGGATTGATTCATTTTATCTAGATGTGACTATCTTGGGATTGTTTCTTTTTAACCAGAAAAAGAAAAAGAAAAAATTGTCTACGGAAGGTGTCAGACTCAGAATTCTATATTTGTGTTACAACCCATATGTGCTGAAATAGACCTTAAATGCACTGAAATAGAGCCCAAATGTGCTGAAACAAACCTCACATGTGTTGAAACAGACCTCACATGCACTGAAACAGACCTTAAATGCGCTACATAAAAAGATACTAAATACGCAAAAAAATTCCTTAAATGCACTAAACAGACTACAGAACTGCAAACAATGGAACCCAGATGCGCAGAAACAGACTACAGATGCACTCAAACAGACCTTAAATTTGCTAAAACAATCATTAAATGTGCCACTTTAATTAAATGTAGATGTAAATGTCTCACTGACACAATAGATAATGCTCTAAAGTCTACCTCAAATGCGCTAGTCTAACCCTTAAATGTGCTAAAAAAATTCTTAAATGCGCTACTTTAATTAAGTGCAAATTTAACTCTAAATGAAATGAGACTAAATGCGCTATTCTTTGCCTTAGATGTGCTAGATTAACCCTCAGAAGTGTCAAAACAGACCTCAGATGTGCTAAAAGAAACCTGCACAACAGAAGAAATCAGACCCTAGATGTGCTACAAAAAATATCGGATGTGCTAAAAACGCAAAATTTTTCTTAAAGCCGAACTCCAAAATGCGTAAACCTGTCAAAATACTCTACGAGAAAATGTTAAAATTGGGGCATAGGCCCCATGATGGGTGCCGTTTTATGTGTGTATGAAAATATGATCAATTATACGTGAATTCAAACACATATCAATAAAATATTAGATCGAAGAAACTAAAAGGAAAATAGAATAAATAAACTGTAAATGGTAGCTTCCTCAAAGTTGTCTTATTTCTCTCTATCTCCAACATTTTGTTGTTTTTAGTTTCTCTTAGACTTAGCAGATCAAGCTCAACAAAATGGACAACTAAAGAATGAAATATAAATGAAATGCATACTATGCTACATGGAAGATTATGCTAAGATACGAATGTTACTGAAAAGCTAAAATGCAAGAATGCAAGCGTAATTGCGGATATGTTCGTGTGTTCGTTGTGTGTTGTAACCAATGCTTGGACTTTCACCTATATTTATAGAGTTTTTCGAGGATTTTGATTGCCTAAATTGACCAATGGCTATGATAATTCCTGACAGATTGAATGGTCGAAGATGGATGAGACTGAAGAGAAAAATAGAAGAAAATGAGTAAAGCAAGATTTTTCCATTTTCATGGAAGAGAAAAGATGAGATGATTTAAAATTCATCTTTTTTTAGAAGAAAAATGGAAAGATTTTGATAAGATAAATAATGAATTATCTAATTCAATTATTTATTTATGAGTGCATGTTGATTTTTTCTTAACTACATAAATATTTAATTAAGATTTTGAGGAAATCAGACGATTTCATAATTAAATGAAATATCTAATTATGATTTGAAGAAAGCAGAAGATCTTTAATTAAATAAAATATTTAATTAAATTTGAAGGAATGACATGTTTTACGAGATTAATTAAATAAAAGTATTTAATTAATTAGAAGAAAGTTTAAAATAGAAAAATAGATATTTAAATTTAATTAAAAAGATTTAACTAAATTTAAGAGATGATAATTAACTTAAATAAAT
This sequence comes from Sequoia sempervirens, assembly GCA_007258455.2. Lineage (NCBI taxonomy): Eukaryota > Viridiplantae > Streptophyta > Pinopsida > Cupressales > Cupressaceae > Sequoia > Sequoia sempervirens. The sequence continues at coordinate 87,329,155 of VDFB02000017.1, read as the reverse complement.
AAAATGTATTTATTTAATTTAATCAAGTAGATATGTAAAATAATCAAATAAAATGAATTTATTTAATTATGGTGGGAGAATAATGAATGAATAATGTAATTAAATTAATTAAATTTAACTACTTGTAGAAGACTTTAGAGGAATTAATTAAATAATAAATATTTAATTAAATGTAAGGATTATTTAGACATGACCAATTTTATGCACATACAGGATGAGTCCAAGTTTACTTCCAACTTTGGTTCTGCTTTCACTTGGGAAAAAAAAAATACAAGGAAAACAAGAAACAGACCTGAGAGTGTGAGACCAACCAAAAGACAACGAAAAAGAACAAGGAAGAAAGGCAGAACCGAAATCGGAATTGAATCCAGACTTGGAACCTTACAAAAGTTCTAAGTACATTTTCAATCCCGACCTTGCTTCCAAAAGACCAAAAGAAAGAAAGACTTAGGAGAAAAATGAACAACTCCTAAGACACAAACATAACACCAAGGACAAAAAGAAAAACAAGGGGGACCCATTTTGTTCCAAAATAAAATGAGGTGGTCATGCAAGGCATAACAAATGGTAACTAGGTTGGGAAAATCATTTACCCATTTTCAAGATACTAAAGAATTCAGTCACCCAAAACCTTTGGTTTATGAAGCATGCTAACTTAAGTAGGATCATATATATTAAGGTTGAGCTAGAATCTCAGATATATATCAACATGAACTACATTGAATCTGAGTGTGTGCATGTATAGTGCATCTTTCTTCATAAAACTTTCTCCACCCTTGAATACCTACACCTAAGATCCAAGCTACATAGGTTGAGTCCTTCAACTATCATGCAATAAAATCTTGGGTATTGCTCCATTGCTAGTCAGGCGTCCATAGCCCCGAGGAAGATACCTCTAGTTCTCTCAAAGAATTTCTCTACTGCTAGACAGGTGTCCATATCCTTGATAGAGGTACTTGAATCACCCATTTGATATTGACTTTTCCTTTCTTTCAATAGTTTTCTTTTCTCTTTCTTTTACAGGCTTCACTTGTGGAAATTCTTTATTAATTTTTTCTCAATACTTAGACATAATTGATTTGAAGTGTGGGTTGAGAACTACAGTGGGCCTTATGATAGTTTTGGGAATTGTATTTTTCACTTGAATCAGAGATACAACCACCCAGAGATAAATAGGCACTTTACATAAGCAGATGTTTTATTTATTTTGTGATAGACTTCAATCATAGTTCATGAGATTATCTACAATATACCTTATTCTTAATAACTTTTCAAACCAATGTTAAAATGACCATAAGACATAAGTTTAGAATGAAACCTTTCAACAGATATGCCTGAAAATACCTAAATCAATTTCCCTCCTAGTGTCGTATACTTTAAATAACAACCCCTCCATTTCAAAGTGGAAAGAAATGAAGGTCCCCAAAGACCAAAGCAAAAACAACAAAAGAAGAGAAAAGAAAAAGAACAAATACACAAACAAAACACCCAAAACAAAAGAACTACTAATTACATATAATACAACCAATTCAGAAAATTAGATCCTCATGGGCCAAAGTAATGCTTGAGAAATTGAACATTGGCAGGCAATGGAATAGGTTCTCTTGTTAGGGTGTTCAAGTGAAAGGTGTTCTCACCCAAGATCTCTGCTATCTAGTGTGGACCCAACAAGAGTTTTTCAAACTTCTGGTGATCTCCCTTTTTCTCTTTAGCTTTATCCCACATCAACACAAGATCTAATATCCTGAAAGCCTTTATTTTGGCCCTTTTGTCAAACTAGCATTTGATGACAACTTGGTGTTTAAAGAATTGTTGTAAAGCAGTGTCTCTTTGTTCTTCCATGTTTAAAATATTAGCTAGCCTTACCTCAATCTAATCATCCTTTGAATAAAATTCCCGCATAAACCTGACGACAGAGATCTACAAATATATGGGGAAGACTGGCTCTTGGCCATAAACTAACTTAAAAGGGGAATTTCCTAGAGCGTCTTTAATATGGGTTTGATCTACCCATAAGGAAAATATTAGCTAGGTATGTCAATCCCTAGGATTGTTCTCTAGCAATTTTTTTATTACTTCCAACAGGTTCTTGTTGGTAGACTCTGCTACTCCATTTCCCTGAGGGTGGTAATTAGATGAATAATTCAAAATAATTTTATGTTCATAGGCCCATTGTATGAACTCAACAAATGAGAAAGCAGGGCCATTGTCACATACCAGGGTGAAGGGTACTCCAAACCTAGTTATGATGCTTTTATTGAGAAATCTAATAACCACCTCTGTGGTGTTGTTTTTGTAGGGTTGAGCCTTGATTCAATGCATGTAGTAGTCAATTGTTGTCAAGATGAACTTATGACCTACAGAAGAATTTGGACTAAGGGTATGTGTAGGATCATCATGGAAAAAATAGGCCCTTAAGGGATGAAAAATTTAGAAAAATCAAATTTAGGCAAATTGATGTAAAAAATTGAATAAGTTATATGTATTATTTCAAAAATATGTAAGAATAGAATCTGTAGCCAATTGAATGTAGTTTCTAAACTACTAGGTTTATTTACAAAAAAAAAATCTAGTTGGTGAAAATTTGAAATTTCAATGTAGTAGTACTTAAATTTCAAGGAAAAATAAGAAGTCGGTGTCTGTCTAACCACCCTAACCACAATAAAATGATAATTTTTTTTAAAAATATTTTAGATATAAGTAGAGGACTCATGTTCTAATGTGATGCATATTTTTTTATAATTTTTGTTCCAAGTAAACAACTAATTATGAATTTTTTATTACAAATTTTAAAAAATATAAAAATCTGTATGTTTGACCACCTTAACTTGGTCAAAACTTCATGAAATTCATTTTTTTTAATCTTATAGTATGCAAAGCATAGAATGAGACATGTGTTTCAGATTCAAAAAATGTGATATCGTTTGAAAGCTATAGAAGTTTTTCAATCATCCTATCAATCAAGACTTTAGTCATAATTCAAATAGAAAATGAATAATAATTATTTATTTAATTCAAAGTAAAGCATAATTTATATTGGTGAAAAGCTAAGAATCTCCTTTAAAAACCCTTTTCGTTTCATCAATTTTGGGTAAGAAAAAAGTCATCAGCCACATACCTTGCACATACGCATCATATTGCCACATTTTGGCCCATCATGATCCTGCATATTCCCTTAATTAGCCCTACAAAATCTAGTGCCCATTTGGCGAATGGTCATACCTCGTAGACCAGTTGTAAAGGCACTGCAGGATTACATTCCTTGGGTGTAGAGGTCTCACATGTGTGACATGTTTTGACATGTTGATATGTATCACTGAACATGTGGGGAAAATAGTAGCCTGACCTGAGAATTTGATGGGCCATGGGATATGCAGATCCATGCCCTATGCTATGTCTACCATGAAATTTAGCAATAACATGTTTGGCTTCTGGCTGATCCAAATAGCACAGGTAATCTCCTTCATAATTTATTTTGTATAGGGATCCTCCTTTGAGAATGTAATGAGAACTCTTCATCCTCAATGTTCTCCATTGCATCGCATTCATCCCCTTTGGGAATTTTTTATTGAGGAGGAAGAAGATCAAATCTGTGTACCAAGGATCCTTGGTAAATGACTACACTGTATACTGCTGGCAAGTGATTCTCTTGTCAACATCTGCCATAGCCCTTGATAAACCCTGTCCTCAGACAAGCTTCATTGGATGGATTTCTAAATCAAATTCTTGTAATATAGCCATCCATTTTCCTCTTCTCTCCCCTAATTCACTCTGCATAAGGAGAGACTTCATAGTTGGATCAGGAACTATGGTGACAACCTGACTCCAAAGAATGTAGTGCCTGGATTTTTCTACTATTTGCACCAGTGCAAAGGCCTGCTTCTCAAGGGGTGAATACCTGACTTCTACATTTTTTAACGGGGAGCTCATGAAAGAAATTGGCCTTTCATCTCCCTCACCTCTTCGTTGTGTTAAAATAGCTACACATGAATGATCAGATGCAAAAGAATATATATAGAAGGGCTTTAGATAATCTAGGCTAGTTAAGACTGGTGCCTCAGATATTGATGTTTAATTTTTGAGAAATCAGATTTGGCCTCGTTGCTCCATTCTAGTTTTACATCTTTTTTCATCATTTCATTAAGAGGTTTGACAATTTTTGCAAACCCTATTATAAATTTTCTAACAAAATTAATCCTTTCGAAGAAGGATCTCATCTCCTTTTTACTGCCTAGAATTGTCAGTTTCAAGATGGATTCTACTCTATTAGGGTCTATGGATATCCCCTTTTCTGATATTACATGGCCTAAAAGTTTCCCTTCAGAAACTCCAAACACACATTTTTTTTTATTTAGGGACACACCATTGCTTATACATCTCTTAAGGGCTTTTGCTAAATCAACAGCATGGTCCTTTCTGTTCTTAGAGAAGATAGTTAAGTTATCTACATAGATAATGATACACTTACCTATTAGATCCTTCAATGCTACATACATTGCATGCTAGAAGGTAGTTCCAACATTAATAAGGCTGAACGAAATCCTCCAAATATAGGAAAATGTCCCCCACTTGGTAGTGAAGGTGGTTTTCATTATGTCCTCATGATTGACAAGCACTTGATTATACCCAAAATAGCCATCCAAGAATGACATCATCTGGGATCCATTAATAGTTTGTAATACCTCATCAAGAGAGGGAAGTGGATAGTTATCCTTCTCTGAGGCTTTATTTAGGTTCCTGAAATCAACACATAATTTGATCTCACCATTTTTCTTACGCACAAGAACCAAGTTTGCAACCCAGGTGGAATGTCGTACCAGGAAGATTATTCTTGCAAAGAATAGATTTTTCACTTCCTTTTGAATAAATGGCTTGATCAAAGCATTCATCGAGTGCTACTTTTGATGGAAGGGATTTGCTTCTAGCTTTAGAGGTATGGTATGCATGATTATTGAGGTGTCAAAAATCTTTAAATCTTCATAACTCGAAGCAATGGCTACAATGTCTTCTTTTAATACCTTAACTATTTTATCTCTGATCTCCTGAGGGCAGGTTTTTCCTATATAAACATTTCTTTTAGGACCTTAATCAGCCAGATTAATAGATTCGTACTTCCCTCCATCACTTTTTGTTGGCACCCTTTCACAAGCTCAAGGATCAGAGTCAAATATTCTTTCCAAAGCTACCATCCCCTTGAGAATGCTATTGCTTTTCAAGTTCATTATCATTTTAGTGTCACAAATCTCAGGATCCCAATCTCCTTGGTCTCTTTCTAATTCATCAATTATTTTCCCTTCGAAGACATCTAAACTTTCCAAGAAGAAAAATATGTGCTGGTCATCATCGAAGACAAAAAAATTTTGGACATTATCTAGGACAGCTGGGATCAAGACTAGTTCAACTAAAAATATTTTCAACCTGGAGTCTTGCATAGGCTCCAAAGTGCTAGAAATGATGGAAAGGGCATATTCAATCTCATTGTGTTCCCTAGGAATCAAAGTGATTCCAAAAGCATCAAAATCCTCAATCAGATTCCAAACTCTGTTTCTGTATGCAACCAATCTTTTGTTGTGACAAGTATATTGGTTGCAGACTTGGTTAACAATCACTTTAGAATCTCCCATAACCATGAGAGATGTGACCTTCTTTTGATGTGAAAACATCAGTCCTTGAGCAAGTGCTTCATATTCTGCCACGTTGTTTGTGCAACCAAACTGCAACTTTTAAGATGCAAAGTACGTCTTCCCTTTCAGGTTGGTTAATTCAATTCCTGCCCACTTCGTAATTTGGACTTAGAGCCATCAAATTTAAGACTCCATAGTTGGTCCAGAGCTGGGATTTATTTTTTATTTGGGATTATAGGTGATGGCTTACTTGAAGTGTGTGGTAGCTCGGACTGGTGTTGGCCATCAAGATTTAAAGGTAATGATGGACTAGGTTTGTGAGAAGATTATCTTATATTCAAAACCTGTTTAGGAATTGTAATCAAGGGAAAATCATATTTGTTAGATGGTTTAGCACAAATAACATAAAAATCCAATGATATAATGAAGCATAATGGAAATCAAATGAAAATTTATTGGTGAGTGCTTGGGGTTAGCATTCACAAGTTTGTTCAACCTAGAAGACATGGTTTAAGATATCTACATAGGGTTGGCATGTCAACTTGGAATGATTTTGATAATGAATTCTACACCAATTAGGAAGCAAAAAACTCCACAAATCATCCTCTTCTCCCAATACCAACCTGTCTTGTTGCAAATTTTTGATCAAGATTTGTTGGTTGACCAGGGTCATTGGGTTCGTTTGTTCTAGAGGCAGTATATCAACAGGATCGGGCATTGAGAAGGTCATGATCTCCTCGCTTTTGTGAACTCCTATCTCATTTTCGAAGTAAGGTACTTTGTTGGGAGAATCATATTTAGTAATCATATGTTTTAGCCTAGGCTCACTATCAATTCTAATATTTGATATTATTCCTTTCTTGGGTATCCACATGTGTGAGAAATCCAAGGACAAATACCCTCCAATACTCTTCATTATATCACAGCTCAGAAGCATGCCGTATGTTTTTGGGATATCCGCCACTTGGATATCCATGTAATTTTGGTTCCTTGGGTTAGATCCAGCCTGTACATGACTATTCTTTAGTTCTCCTACCACATTGACTTCTGTTTTATCCAATTGAATGACCTTTTTTTTCTTTTTGAAAGGGAATCAAACCTAACTTCCTACAAATTGAGAATGACATAACATTTCCTGACACCCTAGAATCCAATAAATAGTTGTGTATATTCTTTCCAAAAATTCTTAAACTTAAAAGGAAAGGTCAGGTGCCCATCTTACCTTTATAGAGGGCTTCATTCATCTCATTTGTTGGAGTCACCTTGTCTTTTGCTTTTGGTCGGTATGCTTCCTCCAGGGCCTTCAACACAATTTCTCATTGGGTCGGGCACCACTTCATGATGTCAAAGAAATACAATGAAGTATTTTGTCTCTGCATCTCTGCAATGAAATTGAACTCTGAATCATTACTAAATTGATACTTAGGAAAAGTAGGTGGGTTACCTTTATTTTGAGATTCAGATGGCCCCTTTGGAGGGGGTGGGTTGTTATCTACATTCGGATTTGGTGGGACCATGTTGTTAGGAGGGGAAGATGTAGTAAATGGGCCCTTATTCTGATTTCTTAAGAAATGACCTCCCTTGGTTTGGAAGGCCTGGGCATCATATACGTTTACCACTATTTCATTCTCTTCTTGGCTAGGAAATGGAAGTTCTTCATCAAAAATGTAATAGGCCATGGCAGTGTTCGTTGATCCACTAGACTTGTTGGATGCACCTTGTAATGGAGCATCAACTTGTGCAATTTTGACCATTTTTTCCATTTCTGGGTAGTTAGCCTTAGAATGAGTTACAATATCATGAAACCTACACCAATTCGTCATAAAGTTGGGATCTGCCACATTTGCAGTGTGTGGCTTTTCATCACCCACCTAATAATTATGGGAAACTCCCCCATTATTAGGCCCAATATTCCATGGTCTATTGTTGTTAGACCTCTGATTATGTCCCCTATTCTAATTTTGATAATTCTAGTTAGAGGAATTTTGGTTATGGAATTTCGTATTGGTGTTCTTGTTCGAATTTTTATTAGGGTAACTACCCTGATTGTTATACCCCCTTTAATTTTAGTAACCTTGGTTTTGGTTCTGAGGGGTGTTCTATCTAAGTTGGGCCATATCATTAGACATCTGATATAGAGTCTTCTTGAGAGTTTCCATTTCATTAGTCAATTGGGTTGTTCGCTCACTCTCCACAGTCTTCACAATAGATGGTTGATTAACAAGATTTGACCCTCCAACTTGATTATGGTAGTTTTGTGATTGCTAGGAGGAGTCCTGAGCACCATTAGTGAAAAATGGTAAGGGAGGTGGGGTTTGTAACTTAGACATAGGTCCATATTGGGAATAAGACATCCCTGGGACCATATTGAACATAGGAGTTGGATTAGGCATATGATATCCTAAGGGAGGAAGAACTCCTATACTCCCGATTTGCAAACTTATCTGTTGTTGCAATTTGATGGCCAAGTGATAAAATTTAGACAAAGAATCAATTTCATTAGCATTATATGTCGTCTGCAAGAATAAGCCAATCAAAGGATCCACAACCCTTAAATATGCCAAGATGGTGATATTCTTAACCACCAAGTAAGGATCATGTAACCTTCTATTGGTGTAATTAATTATTTAATTACACTTTAGCATAAGTTTACTTAGGCATTTTTTAATTCCTAGCATAATTGTAATCCTTATCTAGTTGAACTGTCTTTTTGCTCAAGATAAGATTAGGGTTGTGCATGTCTTGCTTTTTACATGATTTCCTTTTTGAAGGATTTTGTATTATTTGTAAAAAAATTACATTCAATAATCATTATTCTAGTTTTTGCTTGCACATATTTGCTCTAAGGGTTCACATAACATCTCTTCTTTTTTGTTTTGAATATCTGTTGCATGTGATAGGTGATTTCATGCAGGTGATTCTTGGAGATTGTGAAGTTGGTTTTTCAACTTCTACATGGTATCAGAGCTCTAGACCTGTGGTTGCCTATTCGTGATTTGAAGATATTCTATCATAGTGTTCTTTTCTATGCAAGGGCTTCAAGCAAGACCAATTTCTTGTGGATCTAGGGTAGCCTAATTTTTTGAGCATTTTTGGACAAAAAAAACCTTTCCATTGAGTCTATAGCACCCAAAAACCCCTATTTTCTTATAAAACTTGTCCAATTTGGCCACAGTTGATCTCCGAGGCAAAAAAAATTGCCCCAAGGCCATACAACCCCAAGGCACATGGATAGAGGCATTTTTTTCAAAAAGAATAATAAAAAGAAAAATCTTTTGATTTTTGTGCTCCCCATTTTAAAGGGTCACACCACTCACTTGCCACTCGATAGCCTCCCACCAGCCACCTCTCTAGCCACCACCACCAGTGGTCCCCTCCTTATCACCACCGCTCCCTGGCTCCAGTCCCCAAGGGCCCTATAGAGTCCCGACAAGGTCACATCGGTGACTGGGGGCCAACTCCTAGCCCCCATCGAGATTTTAAGCCCATTCCATGTGTAGGTGGTCACATCTATGACCTAGAGCTCCATTCCATCCCCTAAGTGCCAGTGGCTGGTCACGTGTAGAACCAAGGGCCAGAGATAAAAGTGCTAGATTTTTGCCCCTGTTTATTGTGGAAGTGCCTTTTTATAGGCCTTTTTTTTCATTTTCTCATAACTTGGATAAATAAAGGCCTTTTTTCAAAAATGATATATCATCAGAAAGCTAGTTTGATGCTATTTCCAGTGGTGGAGGTTTGATTTTTTGATTTTTTAGTTTTGATTCTTTTTTCTCTTGTCAAAGCCAAAAGTAGTTGTTTTCACTCTGGGAGGCATAACTTTTGCGTCCTGACTCTATTTTTTGAAAACAAATAGGCATTGGAAAGTTGGTGCAGTGATCTACACATATCTCAGAGCTATTTTTTCAGATTTTTTTACCAGGTATCTAATATTCTTGTTTGATCTTAGCCTTTACCTTTTCAGTTGTTTTCTTGGGAAGCGTGTAATCAAGCTATTTTTTTGAGATCAACGAGCATTGTTTTTTTATTTGAGAGTATATATTGTTGTTTTCAATTATGGATACACATAATATTGCACCCCTTACTCCATTCAACTATTTTGGTTGGAAAAAACAAATGGAGATTCATTTGAAACAAAAAGGGTTGTACAAGGTAACGATGGGTACAAAAATTGAACCTACAGGTGTTACTGAAAAGAGAGAGTGGTTTAATAGGTGTGATGAAGCTTATGGTACATTATGTCTATCTCTTTTTTTGACCTTTTTCATATTGAGTCTTGCACTACACCCCATGAGGTCTGGACTACTTTGGAGTCTTTTTTTGGGAAGCAGGATACTATGAGAGGGTTTCAGTTAGAGAATGAGCTTATTGGTTTAAATCGTAGGGATTTTGATAGCATCCAAGAGTTTTTCACCAAACTCAAGTATCTTAGATTGTAGTTGTCACAATGTGGTTTTTTAGAAGGAAGAATCTTAGTTGATATTGTCCATTCTTTCTAAGCTTGGACCAAATTATTCGATTTTTGTATCTATCTTTTATGCCACTAGGGATGCACTTGGTATAAAATTCACTATGCCATCTCTTGATGAATTTTCTTCATCTATCACTCGAGAGAAAGATAAGTTAGCTAGCATGAGAATGATGAAACCTTCTTCATCATATTAGGCACTCATTGCATCACAAGAGCCCCAAGATCAAAAGTCTTCTATAGGCAAAGGAAAGAAATAGAAACAAAAGGATTCCAAATCTCATGAGCAGTGAAAGGAGTCCTCAAATTCATCCTCCTCTTCTAAGGGGAAATCATCTAAGAAGGAGAAGACTACATGTGCATATTGCAAGAGAGAAGGACATGTAGAACATAATTGCTATAAGAAGGACATTGATGAGCTTAAGCATCTTCTTCAAAGAAATCATATTGATTTTCCTTCTAGGATGTTTGCATCATCTTCTTATCCTCATTATTATTCTTTATAGCAGCATGAAAGGGGCACAACTGGTTTACACACTTCATCAGATATGAAGGGACATGCTCTTTGTGCTTCTTTAGGTATTGGATCAGGGAGATAGTTTCTAGATTCAGGAGCATCTCATCATATGGCATCTTCATAGTCTATGTTCACTTCCTTTGAGCCTTGCACTATGTCTCCCATTTTGATGGGAAACAACACTTACATGAGTGGTATAGGGAAGGGGTCTATTAGTTTTGGGGACAACTCCTTTCAAGATGTCTTGTGTGTCCCCCACTTGACAAGCAACCTTCTTTCCATCTATCAAATCACACATGGAGGCACTGGGAGATCTGTGGAGTTCACACCTGATTCAGCTTATCATCAGAGACTTAAAGAGTAGAGAATTTATTGCTACTTGGATAGTGGATCACTCATCTTGGTTGTATTCCTCTATCAATTTTGCTATTGATGGTGCTTATGTTCCTACAGTTGTTCCTCAAACTTCTAGTGTGAATCATCATTCACAGGAGACATTTGGCTTCTGTAAAATTGGTGTTCTCACTTCGAACCTAGTTCTTGATCCTTTTGTTTCACCTCCTATTGCAGTTGCTGATACTTATATGACTATAGATGTGGTTTCTTTCATTTTAGTGCAACATGACATTCTTGATCATTCATCTTTGGAGGTTTCTATTCTGTCTTCACCTACTTTGACTTCTTCATTTGTTTAGGTCACCCCTGTTTCTGTGGAGACATTTTGGGCTACACCTACTTCACCTTCAGAGATTGCATTTATTCGGCCTCTTCCCTCTCACTTATTTTAGGAGATGCAGTTTCTTTAGTTCATTTGGAGTTACTTCATTTTGGGGGGGATCTGTGGTCTCTTATTTCCTCTCTTATGGGGGGGGGTTATTTCATGTATCTTTGTGATGGATTGTGTCCTTGGGGGGTCTTATGGAGTCCTCCATCTTTCATCACTTAGTTAGTCTGCATTCTATTTTTGGGAGGATTTTTGTTCCCATGTGGTTTTCTCCTTTACCCCATTTGATTTAGTTTGCATTGTATTTGTAAATGGGTACTTGATCAGGCCTTATTGTTGGGACTCATCTTTTGCATAATAATTTTCTTCTCCCTAAGTTGCACTTATGGGGGGGCGTTGGTGTAATTAATTATTTAATTACACTTTAGCATAAGTTTACTTAGGCAAGTTTTAGTTCCTAGGATAATTGTAATCCTTATCTAGTTGAGCTATCTTTTTGCTCAAGATAAGATTAGGGTTGTGCATGTCTTGCTTTTTTTTATGATTTCCTTTTTGAATGCTTTTGTATTATTTGTAAAACAATTACATTCAATAATCATTATTCTATTTTCTGCTTGAACATATTTGCTTTGAGGGTTTATAGAACATACCTTCTTTTTTGTTCTGAATATTTGTTGCATGTGATAGGTGATTGCATGCAGGTGATTCTTTGGGACTGTGAAGTTGGTTTTTCAACTTCTACACCTTTGGTACATTCTCTAGAACCTTGTATTAAATAGTGGCAATGGTCCATGAGGTTCCTTTCTTATGGTTACAAATTGGTGATATAAAATGGTAGGGTCTACACAAACCCAAAATTGATTAATAAAGGCTTTTTCCAAGTCTTTCCAACTCATAATAGACCCTTGGGAAGATTTAAATACCATTGTTATTCAATGTCATCCAAAGAATAGGGGAACAACCTACACACAACATCATGATGGGCTACTTGAGCACGAATAAATGCATCCTTAAATTCCTATATGTGCTCTTCAACAATTCTTGATTCTCCATGCATATACTTGGGACAAAATATCTCTGGATTCTTGGGAAAATCATGTATACCCCCAGGTATAGTCCCTAGTGGAGAGGGGTTATTCATGAAGAAATCCATGGGTGGTCATGGGACTGGTTGTGGAACAAGTGAGTTTGTCCTAGAGGTGGCGTGGGTGGATTTGGTGGAAACCCAGGTGGAGTAAGCGATGGTGACAATGGTGGAATTAGGACTTTACGATCCTAGGGCCTATATCAGAAAGTAGTTTGGATTTCAATCAAAGGTTTAGGATTCTGAGAAGATCTAAGAACTCTCTTGTACCTATCTTGTGAGAATGACCTAATTCAAGCCAGTTTTTTCCCCAGGCCCTCCTTCTAGTGCTAGATCTGTTGATGGTCAAAATAGCACAACAACATTAAATAAAATATCTCTATTCTATTTCTCTTGAAAAAGAAAGACAAAATATAGTAATCTAACTCCCAAGGTCCTGGTAGTTTGTTCTCAACTGTGCTGATATTGCTCAATGGTCAATGTAATTGTAATGTTCAAGGGGCCTTTGTTGGTAATAAGGAACAAAACTGCATTAGATCAACTAAACTACATTGGGGGGGTTTAAATAAATATAAAAGATAGATCAGAGCTTTAAAATAGTATATTATGAATAAAACTTCTTAATATCTAGACATGCATATAAATAATGAGAGTTTCTTTACCCAACCAAAACCACAACATGATGAAATCCATAGAATAATCTACACCACTACATATATTCATAGTGTTAATGATCACAACCATTCACTAAAACCTCTACTTTAAGATTCAAAATATATCATTCACTCATCATTAAAACCCAAATCAAATAGACATAGCAACAATTTAATTCATAGATAATTCAATGAGATAATATTGAATCCGGTTTTCTCTATTGATTTGCATCAAACAAAAAACATTTAGGCACAACAACTCACTGGAATACCAATTGATTATGATTCATTAATCTTATCCAAGAGGTCCAAACTAAACATGTGAACTGTATAAAACTGTAAAATATATCCAAGTTCAATTGAACTTTCAAAGTATCTGCTAACAATTCATGAAATCCTAAGACTATGCTTCCTATTTGCTATCATCAGGTGGACAATATTCCTTCAGTGAGGTAGCCTTTACAAAATAGAGCCCAAAAGTACATATAGACATGCCATGCACAAGTTCCTCTCAATCAAAAACTTAGATCCACAAATTGAGGAATTGAGATTGCATGAAGGAACTAGACTACTGATCTTTAGTTACAAGGCTCAACTACTTTGTTATACAAAACTCTGATGCCCAAGTAAGAAGGTGGATCTAGTGGATTGGAACTCAAGTCCAGCTTGTGTCAAAATGTTGCAAAATAGGAGAAGAGAGGATGTTGTGTCAAGAGGAGAGTGTTCTACTGCTAGCTCACTCCTATGTTGCTTGGTCAAGGATATACTCATTATAACTAGAGAACACTTGTTGAAGGATATCCAAATCAGGTCCATCTAACCAATTTTCCTCAAATTTGATCCTCTTTAACTCTGTTGAAGCAAATTCTTGCATATCCTTTAATTTGATTAATTCCCTTCTAGCAGATTTTACCTCTTCCCTGATGTCCATGAATCCATCCAATAACAAATCTTCTCCATCATCTCCTTTTTTCATTACATCATCAAATCTACTACTCCACTTCTCCCTCATCTTGTCTAAAGGAAGACCCTCTTTGACCGGGATGTCCAGATTGACCAAAATAGCCACTATTGCATCCAGTTCATCAATCTACTTGTTCAAGTCTTTGCTCACTTCTTGAATCTCATTATTATGCTAATAAATGAACTTGGATTTGAATCTTATTATGCTCACAGTCTTCTCAAGAAAATTTGCATTTTCTTCTTCAAGAATTAAATACTCTAGGACAGTTGACTTGGGCACTTTGTTGATGTCCTTAAGCTTCTTAACATATTCTCTATACTCTTCATCTTTCTTTTCTAGGTCTTTAGCATGTTGGTTCATATTCCCTACCAACTCAAGTGTTGCTTCATGAACTTTGAAACCATCAACCAACACTTCACCAACTTCCTGATTGAGTCTATCAATCCTTTTTTCAAGCATCCCCACCTTGCTCCTCATCTACACTAAATCACCAGCTTCCTTTTTTCTCAATAGGACTGGAGTTTCTGGAGCAACAACTTGTTGAGAGACTGGGGTGGATACATCCTTTAAGAACTTATGCAACTGATCCAATTGAGCTTTAAGCTCATCTTTCTTTTTCTTATCTTTAATCATTCTATATTTGGTGGCAGAAGCTACAATATCAATGAGATTCATTTGTTGGTTCCTTGTAGATCTCCCCAAATTCACAGTACCCAACCGGTAATCAGTTACCTACATGTTATCCTTATCCTTATCTACCACTGGGATTGCACATTCAATAATTATTTCCCTTGCATCCATAAGCTTGGTGGAGTGAAGAACTCTCACCTTCTTTTTGGGTCTATCCTTCTCAATTTATTTCATCATTTCATCCCAATTGAGAGGCTAAGGTTGAATTATTTGCTTCTTCTCCAAATCTAGTTTCAACCATGTAGGAGCAGCATGAGTAGTGACCATCTGTGTTGAAAAAGAGGCAATACTAGCAGAAGATAAATGTTGCAATATGGTGGCCCTAGGTTGAGAGTCAACCTCTTTCAAATTTTGTTTTTCTCTTTGTGCATCTTCCTGTGCACGTCTTTCAACCTATTCTTTTTTTTTTCTTGTAATCTTTTAGCTTCCTATTCCTTTATCAAGTTCTCTTCTTCCAACCTCTTCTCCTCATGCATTTGGTCCCTCTACTTTTCTAGTTCTTTGACATAGTCCCATGCCTCCTTAGACTTCTATTCATGCAAAGCAAGTTATTTAGCCTCCCTTTCTCTTTCTAGGAATTCTTGCTCTTCTCTCCTTCTATGTGCTTCCTCCACAACCTTGAATTCAGCCTCAAGGGCTTCTTTCTCTCTTCTTTGGGTAAAATTTTCCTCCTCAAGGTCATGAATCTTCTACAACATAGCCAATTTATCTTTTTCCTCTTTAATTTTGAGCTCTTGCTCTCTTTGTTGCTACTACTGAATGTCCAATTCAGTGGCCTTCGCTTGAGCTTCCAACTCTTTCTATTTCAATGTATCAGATTGTACCTTAACATCAATCTCCTTTCGTGTAATCAATTCCTTAGCTCGTACCTTGGCATCTTCTTTCCTTTTGGTGTTTTGAAACAACTTCCATTAGTCTTCTTCAATTAAGACATGTTTAGTCCCTACAACCTCAGTCTCATCTAGAGATACCACCACATGAGTTTCTTTGTCAGATGGGGTAGCCTCAGAATCAATCTCTATGTCATGAATTTTTATCTTAGCCTACTTCTCTTTCAAGGCTTCAACTTCTTTGTCGAGAGATCCCATAGGTATTTCTCCACTTGGTTGCTCTGTGGTAAGAGGCTGGGTTGATTCTTCTTCTTGTGCAAGATATATTGAAGCACTTTGGTTCTATGGAAATCTCTTCCCCATGTGCCTCAAGAGGATCCTGAGCAGGAATTTGAATTTCCTCTCGAAAATTAGGAGGAAAGAACTCTAGGGGCTCCTTAGGAGCCATTCTTCTCTTTGTCCTTTTGTACCCTTGAGTGGTACCTGCTAGCTTCCTCTTCTTGGAGGTTTGAGCCTTTGGCTCCTTAATCCTCATGATAACCCATTGAATACTCCTGTCCAATACCGACCTTGCAATCTATTTTATGTCTATGGACTCTTCTACATTCTAGTCCACTAGATCAAGGTCCCTGGTGCCTGTATTTTCTGCATCATACTAGGCATCCAAAGTTACCCCATCATTTGATAATGTCATAGGGATATCTTCCTTTATCCCATACTCAACCATGAGTGGGATAGGCAATCTTTCATAGTTTATCCTTCTGAGATCATATTCATCTTGTAAATCCATCCAAAAGTCTTCTAGTAGATTGAAGTGTTTTTCAAAGATAGTAGGAAGGAGCGCCTACATCTTATGTTTAGGATTAAAATGTTTCCTTGAAGTGTACAAACCCAACTTCAAGTAGATTAACTCATCACAAATTTCCTTAGCTCCCACATTGTGTGCACAACTATATTCACACAACTTCATGGTGAATTTGTG
The DNA here is from genome assembly GCA_007258455.2 of Sequoia sempervirens. Taxonomy (NCBI): domain Eukaryota; kingdom Viridiplantae; phylum Streptophyta; class Pinopsida; order Cupressales; family Cupressaceae; genus Sequoia; species Sequoia sempervirens. The sequence goes on along the minus strand of VDFB02000017.1, from coordinate 87,312,622 downwards.
GCAACTAGTCTTGTGTTTATTAGCAAACTTAAGGCTGTATGCTATAGGTTGATAGATGAACTTCATCAAGACAATCCTGATGCTGTAGCACCTGTGTAGTAGATGGGGGTATCCATCAAAACCAAATAGCTTGAAATAGGTAAATTTTGGGTATTAGATATACCAATGTCCCCACTCTAAAATAAAGGCCATGGCCTCTTTGCTTAGTCTGTAAACAACATATCCTATTAGCCGGTTAATGATAACATACAAAAATGCATCATTAACCCTTCTGTAATGTGACTCAAAGGCCTACAAGGTGAGTTGATCATAATGATCCCACACGTTCTTTTGTCCTTGGGCTTCTCCCAATATGACTACTGCATTTAGTCTGGGAAAGATCCCCCTTCTAGTTGCGACATAAATCACATAAGAGGTCATGAAGAAATACTTGATTTCTCTCACTCTAAGCATTTGATTGTGTATGCAATCTAACACAATCATAGGCCAATCAAACTATTTCCTATCATCTAGGATAGTCTGAATAAATGGAAACATCCATTCCCTGAACTAAGAAGCATCCCTCTTCCCAAACACCCTAGAGAGAATCATTATTATGTCTCCAATCTCCTTGTAGAAGTATGCCCTTTTAGGTTGGTTAGATAGCTTAGCCAGAGACATTTTCTCAACTCTCATCCAACTCTTGTTCATATGAGTTATGTTAGTCTCCTTCTTATCACTTTATAATTTGAGAGCTTCTACTTCATTAAGTTGCCTGACATTTTGTGGAGTAGGTGCATTGAACATAAATATGATCATTTGTGGTGTTAAGTCAATAATAACATTCCCTTAAAAATACACACATTGCCTGTGGCATGATTATAAGATTCAATTGCAGTCATTATCATTTAGGACATTGGACTTATAGGGGAAGGATGGTAACATGTGCCAATCCAGAATAGACAATTCTCTGTGTCCTTGTTACATCTTCACCAAATGTTTCCAAGAGAAACTCCTTGTAATTGAATGGGCCCAAGTTTGTATCAGTGATGTCTACCCAATCATAATCCACCTTGCTAGCTAAGAAAGTATCTTCCCTATGTTTATATCTCAGGGTGTAAGGGAGCTACTCCACCTTGATCTTCTTTGGATTAGCTCCTTGCCTTGAAGTTTCTATAGGATGGCTCTTTTGAGAAGCCTCTTCTAATGCTCCTGACATATCCTAATCTCTATAATAAACCCCTATATTAGATGAACAAAAAGCATTAAAATAAATACATCAACCAACATCTTTCTCTACCTCCTAAGGACAACTTTCATACTTAGCCAAATTTCAAAATTCATTGGAAGCAGAGTCATTGAAGATTAAGGAATAGGAACTATTTTAACACAAAGCAGGATTGAGACCAGAACTAGGATGAGACCAGAATTGGAATTGGAATAGAAACTGAACCCAAAACAAATCGCTAGTTCCAAGTTCAACCTCCACTTCAGTTTTGACTCCCCTGAAGGGCAAGTGCGAAGACCAAAATTAACAATAATCTGAATCGAGATCACTTTGGGAATGAACCCCAATGCAAAAATCTGCATGACAAGTATGCTCTTGATTCCACTTCTGCCAGTTTTAACATGAAAAACGGAGCACTTTACCTGAAGATGTGGTCACATGGATTTTGTAAGGAAATCCAAATAGTGGGGCTTAACCTCACCCCTTAACTGCATAAAGACAAATTTTTAAACCTAGGGTTGGATGTTTTATAAAGGGCATTGAGCAAACCCTAGTTTACACGATGCGTTGACTAAGAAAGATTAGGGCATCACGAACCCAATCATGGAAATCATAGAATTGACACAGAAGAAAGATCAGAGGGGTTTCCAAACAAATCAAAACGCATTTAACACACGAAAGACCCAACCGAATGAAACCCTAGTTAGAAAATAGGGCACGACAAAATGGACTTGCCACGAAAGTGACAAAAAAATGGAAAAAAAAAACAAATGGAAAGAAAGAAGTGCAAATAGAAAATAGAAAAGAAAAAATGAAACCAACAAGACACAAAAGATAAAGCAAAGATTCATAGAAAAAGGTTCTATAAACGTGCCAAAACACAAGTAAGAACACAAAAATGAAATGAAAAAGCACAATGGGAAAAGAAGAGAAAGGAAACTCTACCTCAAAATTCCCACCATGAAAGACTGAAACTTGAAAAATATTCGCTCACCAACACGCCTTCGCAATCAAATCTCTCCTCTTGCAATTACCTTGGCTCTGGTTCGCTAAAACGACTTAGACAATAATGATAATGAGCTCGTTAACCTTGATTAATTTTTTAAAAATCCTTTTACGCGTGTGAGGAGGATGCAATTAATGTAATAAATGTGGTCAATCAGAGGCAAAGCAAGCAACACAAATGAACAGTTAACTCCTATGAACACCAATGGCAGGACAAACGGGGACCCAGATCTAGAACAAAACAATAAATTCTTTAACTAGTTTCTCATCAAACTTTGAACCTGGCTCTGGTCCCATGACCAAGAAAATGACAAAGGGGAATGGGGGTGGAAGTGGGACCAAAGCCAAAACTAGAACTTTTATAGAGTTCCAAGTTTGGCTCTAATTTTGGTTCTGATCCTAACAAAGGAAAAAAAGCTGAGACAAGAACAACAAAGCGAAAGGAAGTGGGACCAGAACCAAAACTAGACCCAGCCCAAAAAAAATAGAAATGACAACACAAAGAAAGCAAGAGGATTCAAAATCAGAATGGGAGTAAAATATGGAAATTTTACAAAGTTCCAAGTGTACTTCCAACTCTAGTTCCACTCGGGCAAAAAGAAAAAACACAAGGAAAATAAGAAACAACTCAGGGGAGAAACAAACCTAAGAGTGCGAGACCAACCAAAAGACAACGAAAAAGAACAAGGAAGAAAGGCAGAACCAAAACCAAAATTGAATCCATACTTGGGACCTTAAAAAATTTCTAAGTCCATTTTCAATCTCGACCTTGCTTCTGACAAACCAAAAGAAAGAAAGACTTAGGAGAAAAAGAACAACTCCTAAGACACAAAAAAAAAAAACAAGGGGGACCCATTTTGTTCAAAAATAAAATGCGGTGGTTATGCAAGGAATAACAAGAGCGAGGGAGAGAAGTGAGATAGAGAGGTGTAGATAGAGTGGTAGGGAGTGATGGATAGAGAGGTAGGTAGAGAGGGATTAGGGAGATAAAGAGTAGAGAGGGAAGGAGAGGAAGAGACATGGATGGAGGGAGTGGGAGGTGAGATAGAGTAATAGAGATAGAGTAGTAGGTTGTGATGGATGGAGAGGTAGGTAGAGAGGGAGAGGGGATATATAGATAAGTAGAGAGGGAGGGAGAGGGAGGGATATGTAGTGAGGGAGAGAGAGGTTTGATAGAGAGAAATAGAGAGTGGTGGAAGGAGAGGTAGGTAGAGAGAGGGAGAGGAGATAAAGATAAGTAAAGAGGGAAGGAGAGGTAGAGAGAGGAGAGATAGAGAGAGGTAGAGAGGGAATGAGGGAGGGAGGGAGAGGTAGGGAGGGAGAGAAAGGTTAGATAGAGGTGTATATAGAGAGTGATAGGGTGTGATGGATGCATAGGTAGGTAGAGAGAGGGATTGAGAGATAAAGAGTAGATAGGGAAGAAGAGAGGGAGAGAGAAGTATGGAGGGAGAGAGAGGTGAGGTAGAGATAAATAGAGAGAGTTAAAGAGATGGAAAGAGAGAATGGTGAGATAGAGAGGAGAGAGTGAGAGAGAAAGAGGGTGAGGGAGGAGGGAGAGAGTGAGAGAGAGAGGTAGAGGGAGAGAGAGGAGAGATAAAGACTAGATAGGGGAAAAGGTAGGGAGGGAAACATCTAGTGAGTGAGTGAGAGAAAGAGAGGGTGAGGACAAGGGGAGATAGAGATAATTAGAGAGAGGAGAGGTAGATATAGAAGTAGAGATGGAATGAGGGAGGGAGGGAGATAAGATAGATAGAGAGAGGTGTAGAGAGAGTGATAGGGAGTGATGGATGCAGAGGTAGGTAGAGAGGGATTAAGGTGATAGAGAATATAGAGGGAAGGATAGGGAGAGGTATGGATGGAGAGAGTGGGAGGTGAGATAGAGTAATAGAGAGAGAGTGGTAGGTTGTGATGGATGGAGAGGTAGGTAGAGAGGGAGGGAGATGTAGTGAGGGAGAGAGAGGTTAGATAGAGAGAAATAGAGAGTGGTGGAAGGAGAGGTAGGTAGAGAGAGGGAGAGAGGAGATAAAGATAAGAGGAAGATAGAGAGAGAGGAGAGAGAGAAGTAGAGAATGAATGGAGGAGGGAGGGAGAGGTAGGGAGGGAGAGAAAGGTGAGATAGAGAGGTGCCGAGAGAGAGTGGTAGGGTGTGATGGATGTAGAGGTAGGTAGAGAGGGATTGGGAGATAGAGAATAGATAGGGAAGAAGAGAGGGAGAGAGAAGTGTGGAGGGAGAGAGAGGGAGGTGAGATAGAGGTGAGGTAGAGAGAAATAGAGAGATTTGTAGGGAGTGATGGAGGGAGAGGCAGGTAGAGAGAGAGAGGGGGGAGAGAGAGAGAGTTCTTGAGATCAAGGGAGAGAGAGTCAGATAAAGGGATGGAGATAATGAGAGAGAGGTAAAGAGTGTAAGGGATAAAAAATGAGTGAGATAGAGAGAGAAATAATACAACTTGTTGATTACTAAAATTTCACCTCTTGATTACTAAAATTTGACTAAGTTTGAAATTTGTGAGATCTTCCAAAAACTAGAATTTTTATTATAACTCCTAGAGATCAGAAATCACTCTCAAACATCTTGAAACTATATGCATGAAATATAACTTAAAGTATAATAAAGTAAACTTCCATATGTAAACATTCAGCTTATACTTAAATGTTTATTTCATGTATATAGTTTCCCTCAAAGATAATGTGACAAAAGAAAAAAGAGAAGAAAAATAAATTCAATGTAGACTAAAATGTGACCATGTTATAAAACGCTCGTGTTTTTCTTGCTTTCGGAATCCTCAAGCCTTTGGCTTGGATTTGTTTTGGATTTCCAACCCAAAGGTTTGGAGGGCCTTCCCAACATCCAAAAATGTGTTTTTGCATATTCTATAAAATTTCACATAATCTTGTTCGTGCTCACCATTAGGTTTGCACATGTTTCAAGGTCAAACAAATTGAACACACCGGTAATGTTAGTCTCTCTCTTAGCTATCAAACAATCATTTTTTTTTCACATTTTGAAAATGATAAGCCTTTGATCTATAATTTCTTTTGTTTATGTGTCATTTTTTTTGGCAAAAATCAGTGTTTTCTGTTTTTTTATTATAAATTAACTGTTCATCAAAATTTCAAATAAATTACATTTTTAGAAACTAGACTCCATTCTACACATATTAAAAAAAATTTAATTAGTTTCCAAAATTTATAGGGGTAGTACGGCCAAAATTTTGTTTCTCAGGAAGTTTCCACTTTGAAAATTAGTAACAAATCAAATATTCATTAAAAAATTATCAAAAAAATTGAGCATAAAATATATACTATTAGCTAATTTCTCACTGAAGTAATTTTAAAAATACTAAAAAAAAGGTTCACCATGCTAGGTACCCGCAAAAGTTGCTATGTTATGTTTTTCTAACAAAAAAATACCAATTTTTGTGGTCCCCTCTTTTGAACCCCTTAATCTCAACTATTTTCAAAATAAATTAGTAGTTTAGAAAGTAGACTCCGAGCACTACAATCCTTGTTTTTGTTGCATCTCAAAATTTTGATTGTAACTATCCTCAATTTCACATGCAAGGTCAGTATTTCCCAATTTTAGAAAAAAGTGGACACTTAAGCCCCCTTTTTAGCCCCCCATATTTTTGCACTTACCCTTGTAGGCTATCCATTTATGAAGAAGGTGAGAAAAGGGATGAATCTTATCTTCCAGTTGTAATATAAATATTCTAATAGACTACAATCTCCCTTGTAAACCTCAAAGTTTCTTCAATGTTTGTGGTGGTTCTATATCTAGTATTTCCTTGACCTTAGCTAGATCTATCTCAATTCCCCTATGTGACACAATGTATCCTAAGATTTTTCCTAATGTTACAACAAAGATACACTTTTTTGGATTCAATTGCACCTTGTACTCCTCAAGCCTATCAAAGATTGGTCCCAACACTTCTAGATGTTCCTTCCTTGTTCTTGATTTTGTCAAAATGTCATCCACATATTCTTCTAAAGTCTTGTGAATCATTATTATGAAAAATTAAAGCATTTCTCTCTAATAGGTGGCTCCAACATTCTTCAAACCAAATGACATCATGTTCCAATAATACATTCCTTGTGGACATGTAAACGATGTCTTACATTGATAATTTTTGGATATAATGATCTGATTGTACCCTGAGAACCCATCCATGAGTGACAACATTTCATGTCCAATAGTTAGATCTACAATGATGTCGATATTAGGAAGAGGAAAGTTGTCCTTGGGAAATTCTTTGTTAAAATCTCTAAAGTCAGTATATATTTTGATGCCCCCAGTGGGTTTTGAGACTAGTACGAGGTTTGAAACCCACTCAAGATAATATATTGGCCCGATGAATCCCACATCAAGAAGATTTTCTAACTCTCATTTGAACAATAATGCAATTTTTGGATGCATCTTTCTTATATTTTTCTTTACCAGTTTAGCATGAGGATGAATTGCAAGATGGTGTACAACTACTTCAAGATCAAGGTTTGACATGTCTACATAAGACCACACAAAATTTACCTTTCACTCTTTCAAGAACTGTACCAAGTTATTTTTCTCTTTACCAAGGAGTGATTCTGGATAAAAAGTAATTTGTGGTGCCTCATCTATCCCTACATCGATTGGACTCGATTTCTTGGCAAGTACTGCTGATTTTCTTGATGTATTGCATTAAGGGGAAGATTCATCCTTCGATACCTTAGAGAGGTTTTCACTGTTGGATGCGTCATTTATTTTTACTATTTCATGATTGGAAAGTGCCACAACATGGTTTTCACTTAAGGATCGAGACATGATTCTCATATTTTCCATTTTACAACTGAGGGATTCAATTGTTTCCCCATAGTATTCTTTCATATCTAGTTCAATGTCAAAACCTACTTTGTGATCTGCATATGGAATGTGGCCAAGAAGCCTCGTGAACTCAAGGATAGCTTAATTATTTTTGAATGAATCCAAAATAGGTGGTCCTCATTGGTCCCAATTTATATGTTAAGGTTAAACTAGTTTGAATTTAGTGATTTGGCTATTAGAAGCAAATGATGTAGTGGTTATCATGAATATGCAGGTATCCTCAGATAATTATATGATGTCGAGGGGGAAGTCATCAATGGTATCATTACAAGATGTAGGTAACCAAGAGAAATATTTGACTCCCTTAATAGAAGTACCCTTTCCAAGAATGGTCACTTTGCTCATGGTACATCCAAGACTAGGATTCTTAAGTCATTTCTCAAGAGGAAGAGATTTTAGCAAACCATTATTATTTTGGTCTAGCTTTTCATTCTTGTTGTATGTTAGTGTAATTAATTATGTATTACACTAGCATAAGTTAACTTAGGTCTTGCATTATTTAGTCCTAGGTTGAATTTTTAGATAAATCATAAATAAGGGGGTAATTACTCCTTCCATGTTTCTAGGGATAAGATTCCTTCTAGAAGATGAGTTTTCCTTCTAGAACTTATTTCAATATTTTATCATTTCCTAGGTAGGGTTTACATGTTAGATTATGACACATGGCAACATCATATTGCATCTTGCATCTCATTCAGGCATTTGTACTTTTGTAATAATCTAATATTCTAGATCAATAACAATCTCCATTTGCATGCCCTTAGTTGCAACACTTTCTGTGTGGTTGAATTTCTCTTGGAAAGATCCTTTGAAGTGTGTGAAACTTCATTGGATGATTCAACATCCATTATTTCAACATGGTATCAGCGTCATTCCATTGAGAGTTCATCCCAGGATCAAGAAAGTTGGGCTTGTGAGATTCATTACAGGCTTGAAGGTTTCTACTGCGAGCTATTTGACTCCACCTAAGGACCAAGTTGATTTTTGGAGCAGATTGAGGCAGATCCGAGCTCACCATTGTCTTTAAAAGGTCTCGAAACCCTAGGATTGCATGTTCAATCATCAAAATCAGATTCATCAACTCAGGAGCCATTAGAGGTATTTTAGGGTTTGCAAAATCAACTATACTATCTGTACAATTTGCAATAAAAAATCATCCTGGTCATTTGTCCTCTGAGGAAAATTTGTTTTTAGTAGTAGGCCACTTTTGGTTTCATAAATCGGGCTAATATTTCTAAAGTTTTGGAAAAAAAAATATTTGGGAATTTTTCTATAGTTTGAAGAAAAATATTTCAAGCGACTATCAATTAAATCATCTGTCGGCATATAATAATTCACCATCAACATTTATAAAAGGGTTTGATTTGTTAAATCCATTGACTTCATATTTCTCTTTGTCAGCATTTATATAATTTTTCAAAATAAATATATATATATTTTAGCATATAATATTACCATGTCAGCATTTTTTTGACTTGTATCAACTTTGATTTTCTAATTTCCATTAGTGCAATATTAAAAAATATTTCGGTCGGTTGCTTTATTACACAGTCTGCAGGGTTGTGGTTGCATTTAGTGTGGCAAGAACCTTTTGACAAGGGTCACATCAACATCTACAAGTCGGTGGCTAGCCTTCTTTGCCAGGAATTCCATTGCCAACCATACTCTAACACATCTCGCTAGTTAATCACTGGCCCTTGTTCCTTCGGCGGGGCTTGCCACACTCTGTTCGCTGTCAGGTTCTTCCACACCACCCGTCTTCTCCCTCTTACATCAACAACTATGGACTAGGGTTTCTAGTAGCGCCTCCGAGCCTGCCCAACTGTCAACCCCATCACCACCATCTAGGTGGCACATTTTTTTTGTCAACATCTCAGCACCAGTCATATCAGTGATCGAGTGCTAAGTCCTTAGGGGCTTATTTTTTGCTCCTAATTAGCCTACCAAGTGTCTAATCTAGGCCTCTTTTTCGTTTTCTCATGATTTTCACCCAGGGTATCAAAATTTGGAAAATGAAATTTTGTCGGAAAGAGTTATTAAGGAAAATTTACATAAAAAATGGGCCTCCTAAGGAACTCTAAAAAAGAAAAAATTATCTCATATAATACAAATTATTTAAATATAAAAAATATAAATTACTTAACTACATGAGTTAATTGGGGACACACGTTTCTATTATAATTCCTTAAAAAATTGAGGTCCATGATTTTTTAAAAAGTGGTAACATATATTTCTATTATAATTTATTAAAAAACTCAAGTTTACTTTCTTCATTATTTATTTTTTATTTAAAAACTCTTAAACTTAAGTTTGGTAACTTATATTTCTATTATAATTTATTAAAAAAGTCAAGTTCACTTTCTTTTCCTGATTATTTGTTTTTTTAAATTATTTGTTTTTATTTAAAAAGTGGTAAAGTAAAAGTAACTTTAGATTTTTTTTTTAGTTAGTATTTTATTTTATATATATGATTTTATATAAACACATTTATAGGTTTTATAATAGTATATTCATATTTAGAAAAGTATGTTGAGGGACTTTTTTTTTCCATAGTCTCTTTGATTTTCTCATTTTCTTTTCCTTTGCAATTTTTTTTGGTTTTTAACTTTTAATTTTTCCAATTATTTTTTCCATAGTTTTGTGATTTTCTCCAACTTTTTCTCCTTCAGAGTTTCCAATTTGTTTTTAGTTTTATTTTATTTTTTCCAATTTATTTTTTGGTTTTTTTTTTTTAATTCATTCCAATTTATTTGGTTCATAGTTTTTGTGAGAACAATTTTTAATTTCTTTTGGTTTTTTTTTTTCCATTTTTTTGTTTTTATTTTATTTTATTTTTGCTATATATTTACACGAAGATTGTAGAGCACCTCTCAACATAAATAGTGGTAAAGTATATTTTATTTTATATAAATTTTATATATTAAATCAAATTTCATATTATAGATTTAGATTTATTATTTTAAATATATTTATAACAAGTTTAATAATTATGTCAATAGGCATTCTACAGGTGGAGATGAGAGCACTCATTTTGTTTGTGTAAATATATAGAAAAAAATCAAAAATCAAAAATCAAAATTATGAAACTAGTGGAAAAAAATTATGAATTTTTTAATTTTTGCAGCACTTTATAAATGATTTTTATGATTTTTTAATGTTTTTAAAAATGTTTTTTATTTTTTTTCTTAAGAACAAAAATATTTTTTGAAAATATAAAAATTTCTATAATAGAACTTAATAGTATAAATCTAAAAAACAAAAAGAATATTTTATATTTAGAAAGATGAATGAGATAGAATAGGATATGAAGAGTTAAATTAACCGTCATGAGTTAATTCATATGATTTTAGAATGTTTTATTTTATAAAATAAATAATTTTATTTTTATTTTGGATGATGTCACCGTACAGGTTGATGTCATCTTTTAATTGATTTTTGATAACTTAAAAAGATAATGATGTCATCCTTAGGAGGCCCATTTTTTATGTAAATTTCCCCTAATCAGATTTGCTCTACTTTCTAGTGGTGACATCATTTCTGCAAAATTTTGCTGGCTGAAAATATATAGTCAACTGAAGTCAAAACCCTAATCTGGACTCAAAGGCTCATATCTTCGCAACTGTTCATTGAATTTCATTGATTCCAGTGGCATTAGGAAGATAATTCAAATATTTTTTCATCAGTTTAGTCACTTTGATTAGTTTCAGCTCCAGGTACTCTTGCATTAGTTTTTTTTCAATTTGGTGCATTTGTTCAATAACTTGGATATCCTGAAGCTTGGGAAAAGATTTTTTGATTTGGGTGGCACTACTTTAGTTGTACATCATCTTTGGAAGTCTCTATTTGGTGTTGAAGGTCAGTGTCTTGGTTTTTAGATAAATTTGATAGTACATTATGAGGCTTGCATATACTCCTTTGACTATGTTGCACAAGGGTAACTATAAATAATGGCAAGATATGATCATACACCATCTCCAATCACTTGATTTATTGCCACATCTATATGGTATAGTTCCCCATCCAAGTGAAGGTATTCATGAGTTTGCATGGAGTTACAGTAGATACACTATGTTAGAGATCATTTCAATGCAAGTTGATTATGATGTTTTGAGTTCTATTGATCATTGTGATTGTCCTCACATCCATTAGACTAAGCTTTGGGAGCTATATTGAGATTCAGAGACTCCACTCTTCCCCGATGGTCATGATTCAGATCATTCCTCAGATCATGTACCCCATGATGATATTGCTATTCAAGAGCCTTCAGATTTGGAATGCTTTGAATCTTCAGATGAGGATGTTAGGGGTTCTACAGATGCTTGTTCTCCACCAGATACAGTTGGTATCCCTTCACATTTTGTGATTCCTTGTCCAGAGTCATTGATTGAGGCTTCCATTATCATCATTCATCAGGACACATTTAGTTTTCCAGACTTGGCATCACAGGATGGCTTTGTTTCAGATATTGCAACCTATTGTGCATGTTTTGCACACACGCCCCACCGTAGGTAGGGACCCTCTTTTTTTTCACTCCTGACAGGCTGCTTTGCTCCTGTCTTGTTTTGTGTGCCCCATTTTCTAGGCCCAAATTGGTCATATTCCTTCAAACGATCAAATTCCCCTTACCAAATTCACCTACTTAGGGTATTCAAATCCATGGAGAAATAAAGTCGCTCGTCCCCTTTCTGCCTTTTGTCTTGTTCCTATTATTTTGGAAACATCCGTGGACCCATGTTAGTTCGATTTCCATATTTTTGACTTTGGGGCCAACTTTTTGGTGGATTTGGGATGTGTTTGGGGTCCCTAAGTAAACTGCCAAAGTTTCATTAACATTTCATAAAGTTTCAATGCTTTCAGAGCTTTCCCTCCAGAATTCCCTTCCTCTTTGGCTGTTTGGAAACATTTGTGGACTCCTGCCAATCCAGTTTCCACATCTTTGACTTTGGGGTCAACTTTTTAGTGGATTTGGGATGTGCTTGGGGTCCCTAAGTGAACTGCCAATGTTTTTTCAATGTTCCGTAAAGTTTTGATGGTTTCGAAGCTTTCCCTCTAGAATTCCCTTCCTCTTTGGCTGTTTGGAAACATCGGTGGACCCTTGCCAGTCTGGTTTCCACATCTTTGACTTTGGGGCCAACTTTTTGGTGGATTTGGGATGTGTTTGGGGTCCCTAAGTGAACTGCCAAACTTTTGACAATGTTCCATAAAGTTTCGATGGTTTCAGAGCTTTCCCTCTAGAATTCCCTTCCTCTTTGGCTGTTTGGAAACATCCATGGACCCCTGTTGGTCCGGTTTCCACATCTTTGACTTTGGGGCCAACTTTTTGGTGGATTTGGGATGTGTTTGGGGTCCCTAAGTGAATTGCCAAGGTTTCATCAACATTCAGTTAAGTTTCGCTGGTTTCAGAGCTTTGTCCCCCTTTTGGCTATTTTGGAACATCCATGGAGCCCCGGTGACCCGACCTCCAGAGCCCAGCCCCTCTCTGGCCGTTTTTAGGACTCCGCCTCTCTATGGCCATTTTCGAGACTTTGTTCCTCCATGGCCATTTTGAAATTCTGCTTTTTTTGAAATGGGTCCAATCTTGAGGAAGTTTTACTGGGCACTCTTCCTTCCCCTTTTCCCATGCGCTATAATTGAAAAATATCAATTTTGCTATGTTTTGTGAGGTCCGAGAACTTCCCTTCCGGTTTGTTGTCCCTCATTCGCTACCCTCCCCCTTGGGCCCGCATTAATGTTTATGATCCAAATGAGCTCCAAATATGAATATTATGATCTCTTGATGATGTATGGATGGATCTAACAAGGATTTTGCAAGATTTGACTAATGTTTTCCTTGATTTGTGTATGAAAGCACTCATGACACTTCATGTATGCAAGACTCAAGGAGCCTACTGTGGGTCCGTCAGGAGACCCATCAAGAAATTTGAACAAGGAAAGCGCATCACTCCTATCACCATTCGTTTCATGTTCATCTCTCCCCCTCGTACCCACCAACAGGGTCGACGTTAGAAGAAGGCATGTGCCAAGGAAGTCAATGACAAAAATGCAAGGGGGTGGTCTTGAAGAAGGCATGAAGGAGCTGTCCTACTTTTCACTAGATGATGATGAGCTGTCCGCCCGAATCAGGGGCAACCAATCTATTGATGCCAATCGTCAACAAAATTGTTTGATCCAAGGAAGAACACTGCAAACACACCAAGTAAGAAGATGACCTTTGGGAAGTTTTAGCTACAGTAAAAGGGAAATCAACTAAATGACAAAATTGCTATAGCACCTGAGCAATAGATGACAAAACAGGGAAAAGACAAATTTTTTTAAATTTTTTGAATATTGTGGGGTAGGTGAAACCCCAATGTAATTAAATCTAGGCCATTGGATGTAATTCAATCCTAGCCATTCATTTGGGCTTTGGAAAACTATAAATAGGGGCTTTCCCCTCATTTGTAAGGGTTGGAGGGCTGGTGTAAAAAAACATTTGCAGCAATAGAAGATAACATTGCATGATTTTATGGATGTTCTCTTTGATTTTGCTCATCTTGCATGCATGGTTCTATCGTCCATGTTAGTTTTAGTGTTAGTTTCTTGAATGGAAGTGATAATGGAAATTGCTGTTATGGTATTTGATGAACTTTGAGCCCATAGTTTTAGCACTTGTTGATGACAAAATACTATGTAAAGTTAGCTTGGGCTTCTTTATTCCATTGCTGCAACTTAGTTCAATTGCATGTTCATGATGTGTATGTGCAATTTGAAAATCAGCAGACCTTAGGAGATTGCACTAGTTTTGTGTAGTTGTAGGTTCTCTTGGTCAAGCAAAACTTAGTTTTAGGGAGTTTGTCTACTATAGCAGCCTCCATGATCACTGTTCATTCGTAGTTTTAGATCCAGGAACCTTCTCTCTTCCCTGCCCTTTTTCCTTTTTTTTAATAAGTACCTTAGGAAAGGTTAACTACACATTGTAAAGCTAAATCCAATGATAAAAATGGAGTTCAAGACTATTGTTTGAACCTACAGCAAATGCACAACAAATTATCCATCTTAGGAAATCCATTTCAAGACCCAACTTCCCATGCTTTGTAACTCATCCGTAAGACCGCCTTGTGATTCCAGCAAATCACATAAATCAACTAAGATATTCCAAGCACTATCAAGACCTGACATTAGAGACCTTGGGATAGTGTTCTGCAATTTAATTATGGAAGATTGTCTTTCAAGAGAGGTGATGCACCTATGCATTTCCTATGTTGAGAAGTGCATAAAAAACACATCAACACAACCTTGGCTATCTCTACAAGTTTGGAGGACATTCTTGAGGGGATATCACTCCTCTATTCAGATCCTACTTTTGAGAGTTCTCTTGAGTCTCCTCATCCTTTTGTCTTGACCTTGATTGGGGATCCAAAAAATACCTTGGATGCACTTGTTTTCTCTTCAGAGATTTCATATATGAGACTTCTTCCCTCTCATTCCATTCAAGAGTCAGAGTTTCTTCAACATCTACCATTGTATTTTCTTCTTCCTAGCGGGAGACATGTGGTTTCAACATCTTTGCTATTTCAAACTTCTTTCAGTGGTTTTGAGGATACTTCATTCGAGGGGGGGAAATTTAGTCTCCATAACATTCATTGCATTGCCATCTTTGGATATTGTTCAACATCAATTTCTAAATCATCCTGATTTTTCACCTTCTTCATTGCTTGGGCATGTACCTGAGTTGATTGTGGCATCTTCATCTTCAGTGGTAGAGGAGACATTTGAGAAGAGTTTAGAGACATCATCGACATCCATATTCATCCTTCCTTCAATTCCTATCTGGAATGGGAAGCATCTCTGCACTTGCACTTGGTTTTATTTCTTTCGAAAGGGAGACAAGTTGTTTGTCGACATTGGATCTTGTTTTGTCTTCAGACACTTAACATTTTTGCAGGTGATCTCATGTTCTAGGGGGGCTATATAGTCTCTCTATTTCCCTCCTATGGGGGGGTTATTGATTTTATTTTATCCAAGTGACAGATGGTGTACTTGGGGGTATTTGGGAGTCCTCCATCCTTCCCATCCTGCATCACTTTTTTGCATTTTCATCTCCTTTTTGGAGAGGGGTTTTTTTCCCACTGGGTTTTCCCCTTTTTTTAGTTGTGGGAGATTTGTTGCATCTTTCATCTTCATCATGTAAATGGGTACCTAATATGTCCATCATTTAGCCAAGACCCATCATCATTATCTTTGCATAATCATTGCATTTCCTCCCTAAGTTGCACTTATGGGGGGTGTTAGTGTAATTAATTATTTATTACGCTAGCATAATTTAACTTAGGTCTTACATTATTTAGTCCTACGTTGCATCTCATTCATGCCTACATATTCAAGGCATTTATGCATTTGTAATCATCTAATATTCTAGATCAATAGAAATCTCCATTTGCATGCCCTTAGTTGCAACGCTTTGTGTGTAGTTGAATTTCTCTTGGAAAGATCCTTTGAAGTGGGTGAAGCTTCATTGGATGATTCAAAATTTATTATTTCAACATTGTAGCCCTAACCCTTCATCAACTACAATCCTTTGTTATATCATCTTCAATTGGAAGAATGGGATTTGGTATGTTATCTTGATATATCAACTCTAAAACATTTTCCTCATCAATAATTTCTTTGTTCAAATATCCCCACTTTGTGAAAGTTGTAGATGCTATCTTGATTGTCTTTGATACCTTGTTAATAGGTTGAGGCTTCCCATGAGATCTAGGAGAAATAGGCAATTATCCAATTTCAAAAGAGTTATTTTCCAAATTATAGTCTCCACAAAAATTTTCTTTGATTTTTGCCTTGATATCTGCTATATTATGCAAGATGGGTGTCTTTGATTCAGAGGTGGAAGCTAGGGAAGATGGGTCAATGAAAGAGGAGGGTGTTGGTACTTCATCATTCTTAGGCACTTGCAGGATCCTATAGTACTTTGCTTCTAGGATCTTGCAATAGTAGAAGGGTTCAAGAGCACCATGGATTGTGATTTATCTATCTTCATAAGGAAACTTAATGCAGTGATGGTAGGTGGAAGCTACAAATTGCATGGCATGGATCCATGGATGACCTAGAAGGATATTATATGGAAGGTCAAGGCCAAGCACTTGGCAAGTAGTTTATGCAATTGCGGGTCCTACATGGATATGGATTTTGATTGTGCCTTCAAAATTATGTTTTTGATCATCATATGCTCTTATGGTAACACCTTTTTCCTTTTCAATAACATCTTCAAAATAGCCCAAGTTCTTGATCAGTTGAAGGGTATAAATATTAAAACCAACTCCCCCATCCACCAAGACTCTTTCAATTTTGTTTTTATGGATGAGGACCTTGAGATGCAATGCGTGATTATGTGATGGTTGAATTAGAAGCTTTTTCTCAAAAACATTGAGAAGATGAGGGGTGGTAATGTGTTTGACCATAGCCTAGAATTTTTCGGTATCTAGATTATCAGGTGTGGATGATGATGACAAAGCCTTTTCTAGGATATCTCTATGTGTAGGAGATATTTTCAATAAATATAGGATGGAGATTTGGGTGGGTGTATTTTAAATTTATCTAGGAGGCTATAATTAATATTGTACATCGGTAGTGGGGGTGGTGCCCTAGGTTGTGATGGTGCTCCTTGGATGGTGACTTTTTGGGGTAGGAGCACCTAATATGCAGTTTTTGCTAAAACAATGCATTTTTGAAATTTTGGAGTCCTTGTGGTCTTAGTGGGTTAATAAGGTCTTTAATGACCATGATTAATTTTGTAATTCCATTTTCAATCCATTTTGGGTGTGGGTTTTTAGTTTGTTGCAGTTTTCAAAAAAATTGTCAAAGTTGCTATTTTGGGTGTCATGCATTTTGAGCAACTTGGAAAAATGGTGAAGAATTATTAATGTAACTGTGGACATCAAAATCTGCATTTGGTTAGTTTAAAATACAACAACATTTCAACATCCATATGGAATAATAAGTCATGTTAATCAAGCTATAAATAAAACAAGGGAAGCCAAATAAAAGCATACAAAAACATGACATTAAACCTATCCCATATTGGATTGGTGTCACATGTGCTAGTGACCCTTTCCCAATCCTTGACCAAAGCTTAAGATGAAAATGCAAATGGATGATGGAGATGATGGACAAGATCTAATCTCAACTGAAGAGAGTGACCTTGCAAGATTGTGGAGATTGTGAAGATTGTGAAGCTTGTGAAGATTGTGAAGATTGTGAAGATTGTGAAGCTTGTGAAGATTGTGAAGCTTGTGAAGATTGTGAAGCCCTTTGCTTGAGGATGATGCACCTATTTAAAGATTTTCAAAATGTTGAATGTTGAAGAGGGACCAATGTGGGATCAAAAACAAGCCAATGAATTGAGAACACTTGTCATCATGTGATTGATGGATGCATGTGCAAGATTTGGGAAGAGTGCCCAAGAGGGGGAAATTTTGAATTCAAATTTGCAATTAATTTTGAGAGGGGGACAAGAAAGAAGAGCAATAAATGCCCTGTTTGACTTGTCATGTTGAGGGAAAATGATTGTTTTAATAAATCAATAAAATTGATTTATTGTGCAAGTGGGATGGGATTAGCCTTAGATTAGGATTAGATTAATTTAATGCTGATTATGCTGATTTAATGCTGATTAACTGATTTGACTTTTTGGACTTTGATATTCTGATTTATTTAAATCCAGAAAATGATGGAAAATGTATGATTTGGATTTGATTTAAATAAAGTCCTGATTTATTGGATGAATGGAATATGATTATGCATGATATAAATTTGACGTGTCTACATTTTGCCCCTCTTTGAAGCAATGTACTTGTTGCGTTGGTTCAAAAGAATAAACTTGCTGCAATCGAAATTTAAAAAATTCATGATTTTTCAGATGCCCCGGAAAGAAGTACACTGGTACATTGCCCCCTCGAGAGATCGAGCGAAAAGATTCGATTTGAGGGTCGATCTCGCGATAAAGAGGTTCAAAATGGATGGTTATGGATGACAAAGGTGAAAATGAGATGATTTTAAGATGCTTAGAATAACAAATCTATATTATCCTAAACAACTTAAATGATGATATGATATGAGATGGATGAGATTGATGATGTGATATGAGATGGATGAGATTGATAATGTGATATGTTATGATTATGCTGCAGATGATTTATGAGATGCTTAGACTAACAGATCTATATTATGATGATGATTATGCAATGCATGTGAAATGATCGATGTTTCCTATGATGTATGATATGGATGATATGTGATATGCAGTATATTGATGGTTTGCAGATGCAGGATGGATGCATGATGGATGCATGATGTTAGTGCGGGAATGAGATGATGACAAGAGGATCCAACAAGTCCATGATTGGTCGAGACTTTATTAGCGATGATGATGATAGATGAAGACAGATGGATGATTTGCTTATCAAGGATTGGGATTTTCAAAGGGTCACTTACTTTATTTTTGATAACACGCCTAAGTACGATGCATCAAGGTATAAAGGACCAGGATGGCGTTGTACTTAGTGTGATGGACTTTGACTCGACAAAAAGATAGGAGGAATCTTGTTCACACTTGACATACGGATACCTTGCTAGGATGCACTTTAGAAGTCTCAAACATCTCGGACCAAAACATGGAAAGGTATAACCAATCAATGCAATAGTCAACAAGCTATCTGAAACCTCCTCCATACATATCTAACAAAGCAAGTATTCGCCAAGTTATTTTACAAGAACGTCCAACAAGCACAGCAAACAAAAGAATGATGATCGTTGCCCCATTCCTATCTCTCTAAATCCTTCGTTCGGATATCATCGAGAGGTCCTTGGAATGAGCGCAATAAGATAAATCAAAAGAAAAGATCAAGTACGCAAACAAGCCAATGTTCTTCATACCCCTAGCCAAAGGAATGTGTTTCAAAAGATGGGAGCCAAAACTCATTGCCAAAAGATAATGTCCATTGTCGGAACGGATCCTAGGACATGTTAATGACACGTCGTTTTGTTTACCCAAAGTGGTTGATTTGATAAAAGTGCCCATTGTCGGAACGGATCCTAGGAAATGCTTTGTATCAAATGATGATGAAATTGATTTATGATTTATATGCCATTGATAAGAAAAGAGTTGATCAACTTGCTTGCCGACAGACCTATACTTGAGATTTTGACAGTTTAGGTTTTCACATTTGACTGCTAGACTTGTTTCTGACTGTTTTACCAAAGGTTGAGGGTGATGACGATTTATTATGGATGATTGATTATTGCGAGTGTAAGCGAGATGAGGTGGATGGATTTTTTTCAAGTATTTGGATGTTTTTGGAATTTTGCAATGTTTTGAGGCTGTTTTTGGTAATTTTTTGAGGTTTTACAAATGTTTTGATTTTTTGATTTTTCAATGTTTTGGGATTTTACGAGATTTTGACCAGAGACTAACCTAAAGACCTATCCTAGGGGCCTCGGGGGCTGTCGATAGATTAGCCTTGCCCTAAATTATACCTTGTGAGACCACGTAGTTATTGACAACGACGA